>CM038793.1:43425350-43601080 GCA_021764765.1 Vicia sativa | reverse complement strand
TCATTCTCTAGCTTATAATACCATTCCAATTGAGTTCCGGACAAACTCTCTTGTAGTGCATCCATAACTTTATCATCGGTGTGGGGTTGATCTTCGAACATAGGACTTCAAGTGCAGCTTTGGACAAGACATGCCATCATACTTGGCAAAAGTTGGAACTTTGAACTTGGGGGAATTACCACACAGGGACAAGACTCAGATCATCAAAATTCAGCCCGGACATCTTCAGGTTTTCCACAGCATTTAGCCGGTCTTCAAGTTGTTTGTACTTGTCATCTTCATCAGAGGACTGGCTATAGTCAGAGCGATCCTCTCCCTCTTTCTTAGGCTCACGCTGGTCATCTTCATTACCCTTGACACTCCCCTCATTCTTGACACTTCCTTCTGAGAGCTCTATCCGGCTAACCCTTTTAGGACCACCTTTGTAGTGTCTGCCCATGTTGAGAAGACCAACAACCTTCTTCTTTCATTGATGAGCTTCTGGATCTTCTTGACCTTGGACCAAGCTGGTGAACATCTCTTTGGGCCCAGCATTCGAGCACGGAGAGATCTTTGACAAACTGTTCAAGAGCCATTTCTGCTAAAATAAATAGCGAGCAAATGAAAACCAATCTTCAATGTACTATGATGCAATGTTATGCTATGATATGCAATGTTTATGGGAATGCAATGCAATGTTTTCAAGGACCTTAGAGATTTAAATTTGGTAAACAAGCAATGAACAAACATTTATTAGTTCTCTTTTTTATTTTTTCTTTTTAAGTACAAAAGATAGTTCAAAACAATAAAAGAAAACATATAAATCCTAAACTCTAAGTCTCCCATGGGCGCTTCCTCTTGGTGCCGAGGTAGGTGGCGTTGATGTTCGCTCTTCATGAAGTAGCTTGGTCAAAAGCACTTTCTTCTCACTTGCATAACACTGAGCTTCAAGGTATCCCTTTCTTCTTTAAAATTGAATCCAAGATCTCTTCAGTCTTCAAAATCATTAGGCATGTCGGGATGGAGAACGATTATAGGATTCATCACCTATAGCAGGTTCCATAATTACTTGGTAAAAGCAGTAGAATGGCATCATGAGATTTTGAGCTCGAGCTCGCACCATTTGAGGTAAGGTTCCCAAGGAATGGAGTTTTGGTTCCTCAAAGTCTTGGTATCAGTATTCTTTACCATGCCCCAAGCGTGTATGAACCTTCGATGATGCAGGAGATCGTGATTGTAGTCGACACAATATCTTGGAGAAGCATATCATGTGGACCATCTCTTGAGCAAAACCAACATGGCGTAGAGCTAGAGAAGGGTTGTAAGTAATACCTCCCTTATGCCAGGAGTGGTACATTAGGAATTCTCCACAACGCTCAATGAATGTGAAGTCTTTTGAGAGGAAAGACACCAGCGGATATCGGAATGAGAGAGTGACATTAGTCTTTGAGACCACTTCAATCTTTGCTCGTTCTTCAAAGCGATGGAGGAATATGCGAAATAAACCACAGGAAAATAGCAGGATGCAACACATGAGAGTTCCTTGTCTCTTAGTAGTGCAGTATGGAGAGAATGTAGAATGTCTACGAGTAAAGTGGGCACGGGATTGCGGGTAGAAACAACTTGATGTTGACATCTATGAATTGATCCGAGTTAGGAAAAGAACCAGGACCATAGATTAGTAGGGCCACAATGTCTTCAAATGCATGGAAACTCATAACTTTGAGGAATTCTCGGCTTTCTTTATCGAGAACTTGGCAAGTAAACCCTTAACTCCGCCTACAGTTTCCCAATTGGCTTCAATGTCGAGCGCTTAAGATGTAAAATGAGTGCAATGTCTTCGTACTTAGGACCTTTTCCAAACCGGTGAATGGCATTTGGTCAAGAATAGGTATCCCAAGTAGCTTAGAACTCTTCAAGGTAGGAACCAACCGATAATCTGGGAATATAAGCAATGGTGTTTCGGATCGAAGAAGCTGAATAGGACATGCATCATATCTTCTTCAAAATCGGAATAACCAAAGTAAGCAGATATCCATGTCTTTTGATGAATGAGCATGATCGGGAATCTACGAAACTAATTCTTTGAAATTGAGAGGTATACCCATGAAGTTGATTCGGATAGTCTTTCTAGAAGCCATAATTCCTACAAAGCAGGCAAAGATAAATCCCTAGGTCCTTGAAATAGTTAGAAATGATATGCAATGCGATGATGTCATGATGTCATGTTTAGCACACTGAACAATCCACACAATGAGCCTAGGTTTAAGGCTTGCATGAGGTATAGGTGATTACCCACCAAAAGTTTGAGTTGGTTCATCTGTCTATAATAGTAAGGGTTCTAGGAATCATATCATTGATCTTTCGTGGCGTTTATTTCAATACGACTACCAAGTGGTCGACGAAAATATCCCAAAAGTCATCTTAATGGCGTAGCATCGGTATCAACCAACCAATCACGCACAAAGCCGGCCATCTCACTACCTTCTGGCCAAGATGGGTCAATTAAGGTTCTAGAAGTTTAGTTAGTGCTGATGACACCACGTAGAAGCCAAATATTATCCTCAACTTGGGAATGAAGTGTCAGGACATCCAGTGTCACACTAACGTAGCCATCATGTTGACCGTTTCGATATCGTCTAGCAGTCGCGACGATTGCTACTTACCTAAAAAACCGGATCCGGTGTAGGATCCCCTAAATATAATACCGAAACCCTTAAAGATAAAGCAAGCAAGTCAAACAAAAAGCAATAAATGATCTAAAAATCCCTAAGGCATTCTCTCTTTTAGTGTGTTTTTCCAGTGATCGCTTGATTCTGTAACATGGTGAACTGACTTTGAGAGTTTTTGTATCACAAATGTGGATAAAAGTAATACCGACTTTTCTTTTATCAATTAAGGAAGGTAAAAAGTACAAAAAGACCTTCGTTAGATTAAGGTAGGGAGAAGGTTATGAAAAGGGAAGTATTAGCACCCTTTCAATCCGTAGTTATCTCAGGGCTCTTAGTTGCTCTTTAGATCATTTTCAAAATTGTGCTTTCGGTGTGTTTGAAAAATGTTTTGAAAAGGCATTTCGCTTTGACTTTGTAATGATTCATGTAGGAATGTATACAAAGTGTTTGGAAATGTTTCGTTTGAAAAAAGGTTTGAACTTTGACAAAAGTGTGTTGTGTGAAAAGTATTTTGATAGAGCAAGCAACTAAAAGTCTTATTACCACTACTCGAAAGTGGTTTTAGTGCATTATTTTACGTTCCTTTAGAATATTATCCATACCATTAGTTGGTAGGTAACTCTATTGTTGCATGTAAGCGGGACATTCGAGAGGGACATCGTATGGCCATAGAAAGCAACTTGGAAGTATCCTAGCACATTCGAAGGGACAATCATCATTTTCGTAGGCGACAATCGAGGTCAAGATCATGTATTCGGGGCGACATCGTGGGTCTTATGATCTTTGTATCGAAGGGACTATGATGATTTGTTTGTAGCAGGTGCTAGAATACCTCTACGTTCGAGGACTTGACCATTTGAATTCGTAAAGGCAACGAAGAAATTACCCTAAAGGTGCATGTGTGAAAAGAGTGTGTTGATTTGATTCATGTTATCTTGAAAATTAGAGTGAGCTATGTTCAATTTTATCTTGCCATACACGCCTAATTACTAACAGTTTATAAGATGCGAGTAAATTGCGAAAATATAAAGTGCGGAAAGATAAATCCTACTATTACATGGCTTTGGGGCAGATACATAATTTAAAATCGGAAAGTAGAAACCCTAATTAAACTATTACATCCCATAGCAGTTACATAATTGGAAAGAAAACGATAAAAAAAATAAAATTAAAACTGATAACTGTGAAAAGATTAGAAATCGGAAAATACGAGAAATCGAATAAGAGAAAATGTTAGCAAAAATAATAATTTTAAATGAGAAAAATATTTCATGCTGGAAATAACATTAATATACTAAAATAATTTTTGGGATTTTTGGAGTTAATTTAATAATTAAAACTAATTAAAAGTGATTTAAATGATAAATTAACAATTAAATTAAATATGCATGCAAAAATAATATTTTTAATTTTATAAATTAAATAAACATTTTCTGGGAATAATGCAAAAAAGAAAAATATTTTTTGGTGTTTTTTAATGCATAATAGAAATTATTGAAATTAAATTAAAATGCATGAAAAATATTAAATAGAAAAATATGAAAATATAAAATATATTAGTTTGTAAATAAAGCAAAAAATTGGTCCTTGCGGGAATCAGACGTGACCTTGCCTTCACAACCCGCCTTGACCAACTGAACCAGCGTGCACGTGTTTAAAACTGGAGCGAATGAATTGTATGGGGTGTCACTCCATGATTGTATCTTGATCTGGCAAACTTCATCTTCTTCGTTTTGAAATTTTGAAAACATAGCGTCGGCCTCGGTGCGGCTATATCTACATTTTCAAAATCAAGCACAGATAATATAAATAACATTCAAGGGTACGAATCGATTGGAAACATCGTTACGAATACGATGGTGGTGGTCTCCATGGTCAATTGTCAGATTTAGAAAGCCCTAAATTGAGGCCAAAACCCTAGCTATGGTGATTCGTTCTAAGCCATGGAAATTCAATCAACTACCCAAGCTTGTAAACTTCGTTCTAATCACAAAAGCAACAACAAATCATCTTAAAATGCATGAATAATGGAAATCGATTTTGAAAAACATATGACAAACCAAATTCGGATTTCGTGATTCTTGATGCTTTTGGACAATGTAAAACTGCAATACTTCCGAGGATATCAAGGAATGTGTTTGAATCCTCAAAACAATTGAAGCAGAGCTGGATCAAGGGCTGCTAGTTGCTTGAAGAGGCACAGTTTTTGAGCTACGTTAGGGTTTCTCAAGCAATTGTTTTATTCTCATTCATGTGCTATGCCTTGTAAATTTATATTGGATGGAATTGGGCTGATTTGGGAAGAAATAATCATCAATCAATACAAAACATATTTGATTTTGTACAAGATCAAATCTTATCTTTTGATCAATTTTCATCAATTCCCAATTCAAATCAAATTTCGAAATTTGCCAGCTTTCTTGGTTGCTTGCTTGGATCTCAAGGAAGAGAGAAAAATCAATTTTGCAATTAATTTTGATTTTATTTTTTTTTTGAATTTAATTTGTATTTAAATGAATAAAATCCAAATTAAATAGAAAAATAAGATTAAAATTCGTGGCATTGGGCTTGGATATTCCTAATTGTATAAGGAACAAGTTTGGATGAAGAAAACCGAGCCCATTTGCAAAATTTTTGATTTTACAAGTATCTCTCTTTGTGCACTTCTTCAAAATTGCCCAACTTGTGAATAGTGTATCTTGCTCAATTTCCTCATTTTGAGTGTTCTTGGACTTTTGAAAGCTCTAGAGTCCTCTAACCAACTATTTGGTTTCATCTCAATTGGAGTTCCATACTCAATATATCTTCAAACAAAATGTTCACTTTTTGTTGACTTTGAAAAGGACCTGTAATGTCTTGATCCATACCTTCCAAATGAAGCATTTTTTAAACATTCTTGTGAGACATGAAGTTGTAGAGAATTGAATTTCCTTCAAAACAAGAGGTGGTGGAAAATTTCTAAGAAAGTATGAAGAAGTTATGCTCGGTCAAAGTTCGATTGACTTTCACTAAAAAACCCTAATTTGGAAAGTTTGACTTTTGAGAAAATCTTGAGTTTTCTTGATGAATCATGATCAACCCTTGATCAAATGATGAATGTAACTTCAAAATGAGTATGTGGACCAAAAATCAGGAAGTTTGACTGTATGTTGACCTGATTGACTTTTTGTCCAATAATGATTTTCAACCATCGAGCAATTGTTTGAGGAAACTTGACTTGTGAAGCTTGAAACTCATGGAGAATCTTTGAAGCATATGAGGAGGCATGATAACCATTTGAGGTGGAAGTCCATCTTGATTTGAGAATCACCAAACCTAGTTTGGGTTGATTGTCTAGGAGAGGGTTTATGATCCATTGAGGAATCTTTGAGTGGATGCATGAAATATCTTGAGGAGATGGAGGCACAAATTTGTATGACAAATGAAACCGACTTAATATATAAATAGAATAAATGTTATACATTGATGCATTACAAAAAAAACTACAATCACTTCCTAAAGATTTCTTCCCAATATCTTAAATGATACGCAAATCTTTGATTCTCATACTTACAACATTAGAACAATTCTCCGTCCAATTTAGTGACGGAACAGTACAATGTGTTTTAATTTTATACGAACCCTATGATTATCGTCGACAAAACCAACAACAATAATTGTCTGACTCGTGTACGAGGTTAAGCTGAGAAGTGGCAACAATGTTATGTTAATGCTCATGGAAGGAAACAAATACAACACTATATCTAGAAGCAATAGTGTAACTCATATTTGGAATCGACATCCATTTCTCCTTACCCTGAACACCCAAGTATTTTAGGGTTAGAATTCTAACATAGAGACAATGTCATAGAACAACGAAAAACAATTCTTCGTGTTGATGGATTTGAGTATCCACTGCCTCTTGAACATCATAACATGCATCTTGCCCCATCCTAATGCATATGAAATACAACAACCATAATTTTCATAATCCTCAATATTAATAATGTCATCGATGTATGGATGAAAGAAAGTAGGAAACCGTGACAAGTACTCTCGCCTTTGTAGATTTGATAGAAGGTTTCTTACAAATCGACATGATTGATTGACTCCCATAGTTATGTGTATGATCTCTTCCAGTCCGAGCTCTCTGAAGCATCAACATATTCCCGGACTTGATTAACAATGCACATCACTTTCCTCACCTTTTCTACTCTTCTTAACTTCTCTCTTTGGCTTGTATTTCACCGTGGTGGACATATTGAAGTTGTGAATGGATAGGTTAGATCACAAACTTTTTCTTCACACCCTTTGACCCACAATATCCGAGTCGAAATATATCTTCAAATCTTCGCACTCTTCTTCTAAATCCCACTTGCTCTCGGGACTCACATCATGTTTTAAATAAAATTTCGTCCAAAACACAATTGTTTCCAAAGTATTGGTGTGCCTAGAATCTAGAAACCGTCGGTGACACGTTCATGCTAACCCATGTGTTGTTCTAATTAACAACCACACATATCCTTTTGCATTTTTACTCTTTCTAGTTCCTTTCCAATGAGTTGTATACATTGTCTTGAGACAAAAACTATGCAATTTAGAATAGAATATGGTGCTATCTTGATACTCAATTTTGATGATCTGTTTTTTGTAATGACACTTTTTATGGAACCTAGTGCAAGTTCAATATTGTGTTTATAGCATCCCAACTTCGACATAAATCACCACAAATCATAGTCAACATGTTCTTTTCTCAATGTAAGACTTCACCCTATAAATCATGAACACATTATCTAAACAACTCACAAATTAAATTCTAAACATAAACATATTTTCTCTTAGATTAATGTACATGTTTATTCCTAAATAAGTGACTCTATTAGTCCATGCCAAATAAATATTTTTTATATGGTGTTAACCATGTTTCTTTCACATATTTGACAAATGATGGAATATCACCACATACCTCTCGAAGTGGTTTGAGATGTACATCAAAATCGCTTTTGTTTTTGAATACATCATGTTGTTTCATTGATCCATGACATGTTCTTGTCTTTATGATTTCACATACTCTTTTACATTTCATGCTCCGTTTTTGGAATATAGAATGTACACAACAAATGTAGCGCATTTGGATACACAAAATCAATGACATTCATTAATGCAAGTTCCTCGTCACCATATCATTTACGGGTCTTTGTCTTTCAAAGTAGACATGATGTACCTTAGTCATATTGTTCTTCGTCATGTCATTCACAAACTTTCTTCCGTCCTCTTTTAGGCGGTCTAATATCATGACCTACAAATTCTTATCTAGTCTATGATTGTGAGTTCCACATGTAACCATCACCTTCCATCCAATACCACTTGGAATAGATCTCAACCTAAATGGGCATCTAAGATTCATAGTATAATTTCCATCGGAAGGGACCATAAATTCATCTTTCTTTTTGTAATTTCCTCCTCTCACACCGATATTCAATTTATCCTTCCTCTCTGCAATCCATTAGCATAATCAAACCGAATTGTAACAACAACAATACCATGAGTTTTCAATTGACCGTGCTTATTCTAGAACCTTATCTCGTGATTCAAAATCGACAATTACAATAACATATAATTAGAAAACTTCCACAATTTATCTTGTGTATGAAGTCAAGTAAATATATCGTATCGTGATGAAGTTTAAGTAAGATCAATACATGAATCCGTAGAATAAACTAAAACTGCTGATTCAAGACCATAAAGTATTAAACTTCATATGCCATACCGAAAATTTGAGGTATAACAGAAATTTGTGAAATTTCTCTAAACCCTAAACTTGAAATTTCCGGTATAGGTTTTCTACCGAAAATTTGTGAAATTTTCGGTATGTGTGATAAATGTTGTAAAATTCGGTTTTAAATTTCCGTAATCATAGCGCAAATTCGAAAATTAGGTAAATGGATACAAAAATTTGTAAAATCAAAAGAATTTCGATATGCACAAAAGCAGTCTTGAAAATTTGCTCTACAATATCAAATTTTCATTTTTGTTTATGATTTTGTAACAATAAATATTTTCTAGCGCTTGCATGGTTGACTTTTATGTTGTTTTATTTTGTTATTTTAATTTTATTTTAACTAAAATTCATATTAAATTTGTTTTATCAAAAATTATAAAAGATTCTAAAATATTCTTCTCATTTTACACTTCGTGTAATTTTATGAAATTTTATTTTCTGTTTACTATTTTTCTTTAATTTTTCCTTTTCGTGCATTTAATTAGTTTAAAATATTTTTATGCACTAAAAATTCTGAAAATTTTATTATATGATCAATGATTATCTCTAACCTATGTTAAGTGATATATCCTTATCGATGAGTGTCACTTCAACTTTTTAACGATGCAAGTGTTAGTTGACATAAAGGACCCACATGTAGCGAAAACAACATAAATGATCAATCTATTACAATTAAATAACTTAAAAATTATGTGGATAATTTAGCAAAAAAAATACGTGGTTTTTATTTAATTAGAAAATCAAATTGCCTTTCACTAAAAAACATATTTGGTTTAGATTTAAATTTATACTTTTATTTTTATTTTATTTTCACATTAAAATATCAAAAATATTTTCTTAGATATATTTTTAGGACTTTAATTCTTCTTTATCAAAAATAAAAAACATGTACTTAGATGTATGCATATTACTTTCATTCAAAATGTTTAAAATGAAGAAAAAAAAAACATTTAGAATTAAATCTTGCTTGAATCGATATTATCTTCTTGTATAATTGTATGTATGATTGCTTGATCATTCAAATCATGTGTCTTTTGATTTCGTGCATCTTGTTTCTCATAGCCTACTCTTTTGAGCTTTCTTACAATGATTTCCCATAGTTTATTTTTGGACTTTCTTACAATGAGCTTTCATATCTTATACTCTTAGGTTTTTTATAATGAGCTTTTAATAGATTAATTAAATATTGTTTTAGTTAAATAAATTTGATTAGTTTAATAATCAATTTCTCTTAATTTGATTAATTAATTTAATCAATTTTTAATTAATTGATTAAATAGTTATTTCACTTGCTTTTTAATTATTGGGTTATATTTTTATCGCATAATTTCATCCCTATTCGATCAAGTGAGTCCACATTCCCATGTGATGGGATAACTTTATCGCTTTCCTTTATGATTGTTAATATTCATCAAACAAATCCGCACATTACTCTTACCCTTTGTAAGTCGATCGTCTCGTGCATCGCCATCTACCGTTTCACCTCATCACAAACCCTTGTATGTTGATCACCTCCTGCATCACCATCAACCAAATTCAAAGCATACTCAATCCATATATCGAGCCATACCCGTCTTGTAAGTCGATCATTTTATGCATCTCCATCAACCTTTCCCTTTCTCCACTCAAACCAATTTCATAATCAATTCTCAAGCCTCGATCCAACTTCGATTTTCTTTTCAAAACCTTGTTCTTAATAAACTTGGAAAATATTGCTGGGACGATGTTATCCCCTTTATCTCGAGTATTTGGGTAGTTGTTCGTCTAAACTTATTGCCTATATACTCGACTACCTTATTTCAACTAACATTAATGTTGTTGTGGTATTTAACAGGAAAGCAAATAGTTGGTATTTATTTTCACCGGGTGATATATACCGGTTAGGTTATATCGTATTGTGTCCACATAGATTAGTTATTGATTCGTCATTTGATAATTCTATCGTTAATGAGTTTGGGGTTAAATGGGTTGTAAAGAAAAGTTATAAACATAAATTAAATGCAAACAAAAGTATAAAAATGATAGACAACTTATCTGGAACGAATGTACACTACCCGTCACATAATTAAATCTACCGTGCAGTTATACTCAGCCTACGATACTCGTCCGTGTCATCACATATCTCTCACAATCTAAGCTATTTCTAACCAAAATTGAGAATCCTACTGCAATCACCTCAGTAGCCATGTTTGGCCTACCTTAACAACACAGAAGTCAACCGTGTCACTCGTAACGGCTATCTCTAGCTCGAAACAACCAACACATATGCATTAAGATCAGATACTCTAAGTAAATGTTAGCTCTAAATCCATTTCTAGCATTCAGAAACTAACAGATAATCATCTTAGGTAAGAATCGAAGCAATATATATCTAGCAAAGATTGAATCCCTAACACAAGGTAAAAAACTAAGACAATTAGCAACACAGATTCATAAAGTAAACTTTATACAACGCCAAGGGCGACAAATATACATGAGTTCAAGGTAAATATTCAAGCATAACCAACAAACAGAGCAATACATAGAGAGGATAAGAGCTAAACCACTGGTTTAAACCGGTTTGTCAGAGCCTATCTGTCATACCCCTATTTTTGACCTAAGATACCACCTTACATTATTCACATATGCATCACTGCATCACTAACAGTTTCAGAACAGGATAAATCGTGCGTGTGTTCCTAAAGTCAAAGTTAGGGTTTTATCAAGATTTCATCTGTTCAAGATATAATCAATTAGGGTTTGAGTCTTCACTCACCTCAATTGATCTATCTTAATCAATCATCAACATTTGATCTTCAAATTCCCAACTTTTTTTCATGATCTGCCTTGAATCGACCAATTAGGGTTTTGATCGAAGATAGTGAATCATTGACTTTTTGCTCAATGAATGACCTATTTGCTTGAAGATTGATCTTAACATCTTCAATACAAAATCTTGACCTAATTTCTTGATTCAAAACATTGCAAAATCCATGTTTCTTCATCATACAAATTCTGGATCATCTGATGAAAATTCATCTGCTCAAAAAAGTCAAACTTTGACTTTTGGTCAACTTTTTCAAATCTAAACTTTTTCAATCATAAAAACATTTCAAATAATCCATCATGATCATAAAAAATCAAGAAATGTGAAAAAGTCAACAAAAAGTCAAAGTTGGAATTTTTTCTAACACTTAGAAAAATTTTCAAGTGTTAAGAAACATGGTTTTTCCTCACTTTCATGGCCATTTTTCACCTAGATCCATTGTGATTCAGGAAAAACTCAAAACATGAAAAAACACTTTGTGTAGCTAAGGTTTTGAAAATTAAACTTAGAGCTCCATAACCATGAATTACAAGTCATTTTTCAAGAACTCTAAGTCATTTTTCACAAACCTCTCTTTCTAGAAGCCTTGTCATCACTAATAGATAGGTTATAATTGATAAATATCAGTTAGAAATAATTGAGAAGAGGATTGGATCAGGGAGATTTTAACCATGGTTAAAGTTAACTATTTGCATTAAATGCAAAGATTCCTTCTTACCACTTAAGCCAAGTTGCAAGCTCTCTCAATGATAACCTTGCCTTGTCATTCCAAATTTTTGGCCTATAAATAGAGGTCATTTCTTCATTTCAAACTACACCAAAGAAATCATAATCCAAGCTTTCCTTCTTTCTTTCTTTCTTGATTTCCAAGTTTCAAAGTTCTAAGAAGGAGAATTTTGCAATTTTCATGCTTTGCAAATTCTGAGCAAACTTAAGCTTCCAATATCTTCTAAACATCATTTAGAAGTTTTTGAAACTTTAAATCATCCAAAAACAAGCCAAGAGTCGGTTTTCTCCATAAAACTCCATTTGTGCAAGTTTTGAGCCAAAACTTCAAACTTGAAAACCACTCGTGCTTGTCTGGTTTCTCACCGGACACACTCTATACAACATATAGACGTCCAAACACTTAAACAAGTTCTGGAACAACTCCATCATCATCTTCCATTTTCAAACTAGCAACCTGCAACTTGACTTTGTCGAGAGAGTTCCAGCAACTTTGGAGCAATCTAAGAGTAGGAACATACTCAGTGAGGTTCAGGGAAGCTTTTTCAATCATCACTTTGTACCTGGAAGCTATCATACTCGATCTGGTATTTCATACCAAGAGGTGAGTTTTCGAAACTTTGATACCTCCATACATGCATCTTTAGCTTCAAATTTGAAAAGGAAGATGTAGATATCATATCACTAAAGCTATCTGGATTCTCAATTTAAACTAAAATTAACTGGGTTCAAAGAATTATTCATTTAATAAGTTAGGGTTTAATTTGGGATCATCAAAATTCGTGTTCATCTCTGATTTTTAACTTTAACAAGTTATATGGTTGGAATGGTGAGGAAATTCTAGACAAATCTGTATTTTGAGTTTCTAAAATTGATGAAGAATGAAGGAAATTCAGGTTTGAAGCCATGGATGTTTGAAGCCGTTTCCATGAAGAAGATGAAGTGGGAAATTCAAATTTTAAGACTTGGTTTATAATATATATTTGTGGTTTAAATTAAAACAATGGATGTATAGCCACCTGTCATACCCCAATTTTTGACCTAATATACCACCTTACATTTGCATCATTGCATCACTAACAGTTTAGAACAGAATTAATTGGGTGTAGCTTCTACAGGTCAAAATTAGGGTTTCATCAATTTTTCATATGATTCAAGAGACAACCA
Source organism: Vicia sativa (assembly GCA_021764765.1). Classification (NCBI taxonomy): domain Eukaryota; kingdom Viridiplantae; phylum Streptophyta; class Magnoliopsida; order Fabales; family Fabaceae; genus Vicia; species Vicia sativa. The sequence continues at coordinate 43,587,969 of CM038793.1, read as the reverse complement.
ATTAGGGTTTGAGTTTCATTCACTTCATTTGATCTATCTTGATCAAATCATCAACCTCTGATCTTCAGATATCCAACTTTTCTCATTGATCTATCAAGGATCGACCAATTAGGGTTTTTGTCGAGCATGAGTAATCTCTGATTTTCTGATCAATGAATGACTTTTTTGATTGGAGATTGATCTTCATATCTTAGATACAACATGTTGACCTAATTTACGGATTCAAAACATCACGAAGTCCACGAGGATTCATCGGTCAATTTAAAACATCGATGAAATTTCATATTTGAAAAGTCAAACTTTGACTTTTGGTCAACTTTCAAGACAAAACTTTTCAATCATCAAAATACTTCAAATAATCCATCATGATCATAAAAAATCAAGAAATTTGGAAAAGTCAACAAAAAGTCAAAATTTCTAACACTTAGAAAAAATTTCAAGTGTTAAAATTTCTTACTTTTTCCAAACTTCATGGCATTTTTTCACATAGTTCCACTTTGAATTGGAAAAAACTCAAAACATGAAAGTTGTAGCCCTTGAAACAAGCTTTCTAAAATGTCCAAGAACTCTCAAATCCATGGAGTCTAGCCATACTTTTGAATTTGAAATTTAGAGCTCCAAAATCCATAATTTTCAAGTACAAAGTTCAAAATTATAAGTCATTTTGAGTTTTTCTTTCTTTCTAGAAGCATGCCACCTAGCCAAGAGGATTAGAGCTGATAAATATCAGAGGGAGAGTAATTGTAAAGAGATAGGATCAAGGTAAGAATTAACCATGGTTAAAAGGAAGTTTCCTTTTGCATTTAATGCAAAAATGACTTCCTTGCCCTCTAAGGCAAGTTGAAATTACCAAGGCCAAACTTTCTCACTTATTTTTCAGAACTCGTGGCCTATAAATAGAGGTCTTGTTTTCAATTTCAAACCACACCAGATCCATGCAAGTACATGCTTTCATTCTTCTTTCTTAAGATTCAAGAATCATAGTTCAAATTGAGAAAAGTTGCATTTTTGAAAACTTGTGAAAAACTTTAAGTAATTTGGTGTCTAACATGTTTTAATATCAATATGAAACTTGTTTAAAGCATAAAATCAACGCTAGCTGGAAATCAGTTTTCACATTCCATGTTCATAAACTTGCCCAAATCGCCTTTACTGAATTTGAACTTTGGCTTGAGTATCTTGAGTTTTGATCATCAAACATCATCAACATACATCATAGACATGATGCGGATCATTAACAACAAGCATGTGACTTTAACATCGATTTCCAGTTTTCCTTTTGAGCTTGTGCAGGTCGACTTGGTCAGAGCAATCCAAGCAAACTCATGATGTGCAGACCATCCTCACACCTTCCATAAAGGCCGTTGGTGCTCGGCAATCACAAAACTCAATGGAAGCTTCGAACCAATTCGATTCCAGCTTCAGCGGTGGGAAGACTAACTGAACTCCATGATTCTTTTATTCAATTGAAAAAACTCTTGGCCATTTGTTTTCGCACTATCACGATCATTAACCCTCAATCAATTGAAGAATTCATCAACCATACATGATTTCAATTAGATTCTTGATTTTAGGGTTCTTCATGTTCTTGAGAAATTTAATCGTTTAACTCAAAATAAATGGAATTAACCACTACCATCATGTTCCTTGTTAAAATTCGTGCTAGTTTGATGTTTACATAATTCGTTTTCATTGAAACAAGAAATCTATGGTGGTTGAAGGATTGAGGAAGGCGAAGATGGAGTTAGCGTGTTTTCAAAATTCAAATAAAAGTTTGTAATATATTTAAGCGATTTGGCATAAGTTAATGGATATATCACCGCGGTTATGACTCACTCTTAAAACTCTCTTGCCACGCCTTGCCCAATGGTCCGGGTTCGAGTAGCCTTGGGACCGTGTTTATAAACTTTTGTTTTCTCTTCATATTTTTTTCAAACTTTGACTTCTTCAAAACCCAATCAAAACTCCTCATTTTGAGGTATTTTTTGTACACTTGTCAATTAATATGTCTATTTTGAGATAGTGTCAAAAATTTCCAGAAAAACTTTCATCCGATTATGTTTTTATCGAGCCGAAAATGGTACTTTTGAGTACATTTCAAAACACGTTTAAAGGTGATTTTTTTTCAAACTTTCGAAGCCCGATTCTTTTCAAAACTTTTCATAAGTAAATTTCACTTTTGAAAAACACTTTCAAATAACATTCTTCAAAATTTTCATCAAACTTGCATCTTTTTCCATGATCGATCCGATTAAACGATAAAACCGAATTCATTTTCTCTCGAATTTCTTAAACCGATCATGGGCCTCCCTCACGGTGTAAGTCCCAATTCTTTTATGTACATAGCTATTTCATTGTACATATCCAACATTCTTTATGTACATACATATTTTCCTTGTACATATCAAATTCCTTTCATATACATGCAAACTTTTACCTGTACATAATACAGATGTCCTTTGTAAAATATAGACAAACTTTGATCGTTTATTTGTGATTGTATATACACTAAATACCATTGGTATTAAAAGGAGCATTATTCCCTGTGAAACTGCTTTTAAACCAATGGGCCACCTTATGGTGTAAGTCCCAACCCTCCTATGTACATCCACAACTCCTCGTACATAAATACTCGTTCGTGTACATATTTACCTCCTTGTACACAATTCAAACTTGTAAATAATCAAAGTTGCGCTCGTTTTAAACGTTCGTTTCACATACACTTGTTTATATTTCCTTCATAAACTCTTGTAAATAAACTTTACATGCATTGTTTATATTTCCTTCATAAACTCTTGTAAATAAACTTTACATGCATTGTTTATATTTCCTTCATAAACTCCTGTGAATACATATCACACACACACACTTGTTTATACAACTGTCTAGTTATAACATAACAACTAGTCTAACCAATAGGTTCCCCACAGTATTAGCCTTCTCTTGGGCTTTGTACAAGACAACTCATCCCTGCAGAGTTTAGCCTCCTCTTGGGCTTTGTACAAGGTAACTCATTTCAACTGAGTTCAGCCTCCTCTTAGGCTTCATATAAGAAAACTCATTCATCTGAGTTTAGCCTCCGCTTAGGCTTCATATAAGACAACACTCCCCTGTTGAATCAGCCTCCTCTTGGGCTTCGTTCAAAAGAACTCCTCATTGAGTTTAGCCTTCTCTTGGGCATCATACAATGAAAGAGATCAGGAAATCTCTTAACAGCCTCTATTGGGCTTCCAATACAAATAATCACCCGCTAGGATAGAACCAGAGTATAATTTCCGGTGAAATTGCTCTTAATTCCAAAAGGATGGTTTCCCGGTGAAATCCCTTTTAAAGCCAAAGCCAGCCACACCCTATAGCTTCCTCTTGAGCTTCATACAAGGACCCTCGATGACCCTCGATGACCCTCGGAATGCCTCCTCTTAGGCTTACAATACAAGGACCCATGGGCTTCTTAAAATCATCTCTCTAATCCAATCAATTTCTCCTCGAGATTTAGACATTTATCATCTCTATGGAAGAAGTATCTCATCTATCACATCACATACAATCAAAAACTTTTCAAACTCTTTTCAAACAAAAGCATCTCTTAATCGTAAGTGGTAACGCTTGTACACTCAAGCAAAACACCCAATGCTTACAATTAAAAGATTCAATCATTTTTCAAACATCTTTCTTAAACATGTAAGTGGTAACGCTTGTACACTCAAGCAAAACACCTATAACTTACGTCGAAAGATTCAAACTTTTTAAAATGTATGTGATGAAATAGATTAGATACATTTTTCATTAAGATGACATTTGTCTTTGTCTCTTACTAACATCCTGTTGCTTCCACTAGCATAAGTGGGAACTACGATTGCTCTGACTTTCTCAACATCCTTTTGAGAATACGTAGGCACAAGGTCTCATCCTTGGCGAGAAAATTTCTTTCTCCCTCAGACCAAACAAACCATAGATCCCTGTAGATCCGAGCTACAAATGCTCTGATTCCCACTAGGGGATATGTATGTAGAAGATCCAAAGATCTTTGCGAGCACAATAATAATAAACACTAGGATCCTTCATAATCTATCCTTCTCAAAATCCAAAGGAGAAACTTTCCCAATCATAGAAATAGCAATTAAAACACACAAACATATCAAACGTATTCATATATAAAGCTATGGATAACCATATATATTTAGGGTGCTCCATCTATTCCCTTTATATAACAAACCCCCTTACCCAGAATACTCCCCAATGCGTTGCGTCTAGTTTGCACTAGTCGTTACACATATCAAAATCAATTAAGGGTATTAACAGCTTTCCCCTTTTTCATAATCATTAAATCATCTTTTCTTGTGTTGAAAATAATAAAGCTTGATGCTCGCGGCATCTTTATAAACAAATCAAAAGAGTAAATCGTTTCGAGCCAGAGAATCTGAATTCTGATTCAATTCTCTAGCACGACACTTTTTAATGCGAACAGGAAAAATGGCGACTCTGCTGGGGAGTACGCTGAAATTTTGATTTTTCAAAAAAATGTGACTCTGCTCAAGAGCACCAAGCTTTTTTTTGTTTTCAAAAGGAAAAAAAAAGGGGTTAAGCTTTCATATGTGCATATGTTTGTTTTTTCTTAATGTGTGTTTTTACGATTTCATCTGATGGAAAGAAATCTAACCATTTGAAACATTTTAAGATCTAGGTGGGGTATAGTCCTATTAACTTGTGAGAAGTCTCGGTATACGGAGTTAATTTGAGATCCTCTCTCGGTGGAGGTTGTCTTGGGAGTATTTGTGTTTAGCAAGTATTTGCGAAGACATTTTGCTTTCATGAGAACTTGCGGTGGTGGTAGAACACATAACCCATCCTGGCCATTTAGGATGTAGTGCAGAAATTATTCGGGCGTAAGCCTAGAATAATGTCATGCGAGACTACGATCGGGTGAGTTTTCTTGAAAATATTATTGGACTTGAGTATTCAACAAATCGATAATATTTCAAAGAGAAGTGTTGAGCTGTATTATCGATAGAACCCGTTTCACGGATGAATAAGCCCTTAGAACTTACCCACGTTTGATTCTTATCGTTGGCCTCATGCTCGTGACTTCGAACGCTTGACCGTGTGTATAACTACTAACCATGTTAGCCGTATTCATGCATTCATTCAAAAAACTTCATTTCTCTTCCCATTTCCAAAGAATTTAGAGATTTTTCTTTGTAAATATTTTAGGTTAGGGTGATGGACGTCAGAGGAAGATTCACCAAGAGATATAGTTTTAGAATTCCTGACGTAGGGAAGTTGAAAGAGTTAGCATCCTTGGTAGAAGGTCCCTCGGATTTCAGAAAACGCTATGGAACTCTTTTAACCATCCTGAACACTAACGGTGATGAAGGACTTCTCAAAACTTTCGTTCAGTTTTACGATCCAGTGTATCGCTGTTTCACATTCCCTGACTATCAGTTGATGCCTACTTTGGAAGAGTACGCACACATCCTAGGTATCTCAGTATCAGACAAAGTGCCTTTCAATGGTTTGGAAGCCATTCCAAAGTCACCAGTCATTGCAACGATGACTCATTTAAAGAAATCGAGATAGACAAAACCTAACTACCAAAGGAAAACTCTTAGGACTAACTTCAAAGTTCCTAATGGAGAAGGCTCTTAAATTCTCTGAAGCCGGTAGTATGGTAGCCTTTGAAGCTATTTTAGCTTTACTCATCTATGGATTGGTGTTGTTTCCCAACGTCCCGAATTTCGTTGATATCAACGCCATAAGGATCTTTCTGATTGGAAATCCCGTTCCCACTTTTCTTGGTGACACGTACTTCTCCATTCATCATAGGAATCGTCAAGGAGACGGTACTATCGTGTGTTGTGTACCTCTATTCTTCAAATGGATTATCTCACACTTGCCTAAATCTCCTATCTTCCGCGAAAACAAAGACGATTGGCATTGGTCAAGAAGACTCATGTCTCTTACAAACGACGATATCCATTGGTATACCTTAGCAGGCAATGAAATGGAAATCATTGAGAGCTGTGGAGAATTTGCCAACGTACCCCTCATTGGTACAAAGGGAGGAATCAACTCAACCCATTCACGGAGGCGTCAACTTGGATATGCAAACTCTAGTAAACCTCTTGGTTTCGGTGAGAGTTACTTATCATGAAGGAGAGGATTCTCAAGGTTTGAAAGCCGAATGATCGAGCTTGGCATCACATCCGAAGGAAGGAAAAGGGAAAGCAAAGAATTGTGTAGCCATGAAATCTACACTTCTTGGGTGAAGAAAAGCGAAGGAATTTCGAATGCCTTATGCTTATGAAGAACCCATGTTCTCAATGACTTCAAATCAACAATTTTCCGTTGAGACTATGGGAGAATACCAAGAAGATTTGGCCAAGATGAGGCTTGAGAAAGAAGCTTTGGAAAACAAGTTCCTTAAAACTGATCTCGAAAATGAGAAGCTCAAGAAGCAAGTCAAAGATCATGAAAAGACGCTTTACTTCCAAGATGAATGGCTCATGGAGAAAGATAAGAAGATTCGTCAGAAAGATAACGCGATCAAGCGATACATCAAAGAAAGGAAAAGGAAGCTTGAGGAAATGACAACCAGCGATCCTGCTCCCGACGAGTGGAAGAAAGTCATTAGCAAGCTAAAAGCTGAAAAAGCTGAACTAAAAGCTCACTATGGGAAGGAAATACTGAAGTTGAAGCTACATCAAGCCTTTGGATCTTCATCCGACGAGGACGATTAATTAGTTTAGATTGTAATTTTTATCATTTATTTTAGGGTTAATAGCTATTTACCCCCCTGCAATATAGGCGAGTTTTGATTTACCCCCCTTTAAAAATATTTTTTTAATTACCCCCCTATAATTTTTGGGACCCCCTTAAGCGTGTAAAAATCAGGGTGGTAAATCAAAAATATATATTTTTCAGGGGGGTAATTTTTACACCTAGGGGGCAAAAGACTTAGAATTTTAACATTTTAAGGGGGTTCTATGAAGGAATCTACATAACATAAGGGGGGTATTGAAAAAATAACTTTACCAGGGGGGTAATCCTAAACTCGCTAACATTACAGGGGGTAAAGTGTATTTAACCCTTTATTTTATCATTTGTGTGAGCAATGCTCAAAAACAAATTTGTTGTAATCTTCTTTCAATAATCAATAAAATGTGTGTTTTCCATCCAAATATTTGCCAGAAATTTCTCTTTTAGCGTAAATTCTTTGGAAATCTTTCTTTACATTCATAATCATACATCATACTTTGCATCTTGAGTCTATTGTCTAGAGTTTGATCTTTTGGGACTTTTTTCAACAGAAAGGAAAAGATTGTCAAGCTGTCGCGTCTTAGAGTTTCTCGACCGCATCCACAGCCTACTCGAACATACAATACACGTTCAAAAAGAAGGAAAGTAATGGAAGGATTTGAGCAAGAAAATGTTGAGCTTCGTAGCACAGTAACAACACTGCAAGAAGAGGTGGAGAGACTCACTTCTTTGGTCAATTCATTGGCAGTAGCGCAAAGTCAGCAAGCGATATCGAGCAGTCAAAATCAAGCAGCGATTTCAGAAGACACTACTACTCCAATTTCAACTGTTGCAGCCAGTAGTTCACTCTTCAGTATGCCAGAAGGCTATCCATGGGGCATGCCTTTCAATTTCGGCATCGGATTTCGCCAACCGACTTCTCAAGTACAAACAACCACGCTTGAAGTACCTACTTTGAAGCAAAACTCATCACTTACTCAGCAACATGGAATAACTTTTCCGCAAGTCACTATGACGGTTTCTCAACCGATCATGACGAACTCAGCTTCCGTAGTACACACTACTGCAGATGAAGAAGTTCACCATATTCCAGGCGACAACACGAATCCTCGTGGTTCTATGGAGAATCTCCAGGAACAGCTCCTCAAAATGCAGCTTGAAATTAAAACGATTCGAGGGAAGGAATTGTTTGGGAAAAACGCCCAGGATCTGTGCTTAGTTCCTCGCGTAAGGATACCTGCAAAATTCAAAGTCCCTGACTTTGAAAAGTATAAAGGAAATTCCTGTCCACAGAGCCATCTTACGATGTATGCCAGGAAAATGTCTACGTACAACGACGATCACCAGTTGTTAATCCATTACTTCCAAGACAGTCTTACAGGTGCCGCACTGAAGTGGTACATGGGGCTAGACAGCGCAAGTATCCAAACATTCAATGACTTAGGTGAAGCCTTCTTCGTACAACAATATAAGTTCAACTTGGATATGGCTCCAGATCGGGATCAACTCCGCTCCATGTCTCAGAAAGAAAGAGAGACATTCAAAGAATACGCTCAACGATGGAGGGAAATTGCTGCCCAAGTCAATCCACCATTAGAAGAAAAGGAGATGACCAAGGTATTCTTAAACACTCTTGGTACATTCTACTACGAACGAATGATCGCTAGCACTCTGTTCACAGTGATTTCTGGTGAAACAACCGCTAGTCCTCCAAACTATTGAATAAGCTTTATAATTGTTATTCAATTCCTCTGGTAACTTGCAGGATCGACTAGATTGATCCTATGGGGTATTAGTCGTTTGGATATATTTAATAACTAAACTAGTATTCATGCTTAAGACTTATATTTAGAGTGTTTTATGTATGTCCAATGTATTCCGATTGCAGTGTTAAATAACTTGATGCCATGATTAAATAAAGAAACATAATATTGACTTGAATGAGTAAATAAATAAAGATTCGATTTACAAAGAAAAGTGTAAGTGCAGGAATACTTAAATGACTTTTAAATGTAAAGACTTTTAAAATAAGAGCATGAAATGTAAAGACATCGGAATGTAAAAGACATGAATGTAAAAGATTTACGAAATGTAAAGACTTGAAATAGAAAACGTTTAAATCGAAAGTAGTTAAATGGCTTTGAATGTAAAGATATGTAAAAGACATTGATGCGAAGATAAAGGCTAAGCGGAAAGATAAAGATGCTTTTCTTGAATTATAAAGGTTTTGGTGCAATCATCGTACATTGTTCGAGCATTCGTTTCCCTAGCCATGTGGTATTTTGAATGTTCTTGAATTTTGTACAATAGATATGACACACGAAATCCTAACACTAAGACTTCTATTTATACTACTTGACCATAGCGGTCGACTTATGAGATCAGCCACGTTCGAACATGTAGAACACTTACTTCTCTAGCTTCCGCGTCTTGAACCTTCTCAGCGCATATTCTAACTTCAATTATCCCGCTCGCGTTTGAATTTCAAATCTTGTGGCTATCTTATTCAAACTCGCTGACACAACCTTATTACCACTTGAGCTTCTTTTACATATATCATCATAGCGCCATTCGAGCTCCGAGCTTTAGTATGTCTATTTGAAAGCCATTTCTCCCATTCCGAGCTGTGACATTCACTTTGTTCCAACGAACACTAACATCATTTCGTTTCGAATTTGAGATTTCTACTTCGAACCATATATATCAAAATCTTGACCAACAAAATGCCCCTTTAAAATATGTATTTCGAACCTCTTTCAGAAATACTTATTTTAAACATAATCTGGATTTTGATGTGACTTTGAGTAATCATGATCGTGTACGACTTCCATTCGTCGATCGACGTCTCTTGGGTTTCGACCGCTTCAAAATAGTTGCACTGACATGGTGCTGTTATTAAAGACAATGATTATCTTTAATCACGCTTGTTACCGATGTTCACTTCGCCACCTCATGCGTATCAACCCACGATCCACGTACCTTGGCTTTAGTTGATGAGTGCTTCAACTTCCTCACTATAAAACTAAACACCCTTAGTCTTTTATTCTTTTTTCCACTTTCTAAACTCCTTTCTTCTTCTTCTCGTTGAAAACCACGAAAGCTCTTAACAATTTCAACAATGTCTTCAACAACATCCCGGATGAAGAAGATTTCCAAGAAGAAAAGCAAACAGCTGGAGCGATCATGGAAAGCAAAATTGGTATTCACCAAGGTCAATCTATACTCATCCCCAAGGAATCTCAAGGAACAAGAACTTCTATACTCTTCTCGGTATTAATCCCACCAATCTGCTTTGGAAGAGGTTTGCCCTAATGGGCCCTCTTACAGTTTTTGAAATTCTGAAAGATACCAGAACAATCTTCCACATTTGTTATGACTTTAACCCTTGTTTAATAAGATGGAAATTCCTAGGTTAGGAGCGAGAATGTGAATGAATCCTGCTTGAAAAACATAGAAACCCGATGTTCCCCCAAAAGATCATTTTGTTTTGGATTATGTGAAAAGCAACTTTAAGCCATTTCGATCTTGCCCTACCCCTGACGTAGCTTACCAAAACTGGTTTACTAAGGTAGAAGCTAAGAAATCCCATCAATGGGAGGAGCTAGGGATCTATAATTTGATCAAGTTATCGAAACCAGGCTTCACCTATAGCCACCCCTTTTGCATCTTTGTATTTTTGGGATAGTACTTATAACACCTTTCACCTTCCTGGAGGAATGATCACACCCACATTCTTCGATACAACAACTATCACAGGCTTATCACCAGTAGGAGAGACTTATATTCCTGACTCTGAAGAACACTCAAGTATCATTGACTTCGACGTCAAGTTGGCTAGCTTCTCAAAGTTCATTAGTCATTATCACACTGAAGGTGATAGTGTATCAGATGTAGAGCATATTGCCTTCCTCACCCTGTGGTTATCGAGATATGTGTTTTGCGGTGAGGTCTTTACAAGTAGCGTAGATTTATTCCTCTAGCTAGAGATTTACATGAAAATAGGAGAGTTTGTTTGAGTGAGCTCTTACTTGTTGATCTCTGAAAGTTTGAGATCAATTGTTGATCGAAATCTCACACTCCTAAGAACATCTTTCTAGCTAGCCCTTTTGGTTACTCGATTATGGCTTAATGCCATGTTCGAATCTTCATTATCCTTTGTTGACCATTATTGAGCAAGAGGTGGCGGATCGAATTGTTGAAAGCACTAAATTGAGAAGACTAACTCAAATGATGATAAAGGGACTTCCAGTTCTATTCTCACGATACATCATGATCTTCTCTAAAAGGCATAAATTTGAAGAAACTATGGCACGTTTTGCCGAGGACTTATGGACCATCATGGTTCACTATGTCCCTTCGGAGGCTGCTAAAAGCAAAGATATCAAGACATCTGGAAAGCCTTCTTGCTCCCAGACTAATCTCCTCAAGAATCACTCAACCAAGAACCAAATCCTACATTTGCCTATCAACCCAATTTCATTTCAAGTCAATTCGGTTTATGTCGGTTAATTCTGAACCCCTTTTCAAACCAGTGCCATTACTTACGGTGAACTTTCAAGGCGAGCTAAAGCTGCATGAGAACAATACCAAGATTTCGCTCGGTTTGAATTAATTTCTTTTGAACCAACCTATTTTTCATCAAAGGTTTTACGGATTGGTGGACTAAATTCTACCGATCTTATATGTTTGATACTCTCACCATCAAAGAAACTAAGCTGCTGCGTTCGATGTGCGGTACACAAAAGAAAGGTATGTTCACTCATGCTCAAGAGATTAAGGCTTTTAATTACTTGAAACTACTTATGATCCCGCTTGCAAACCACATATATCGTCCAAAACCTTGAAGGAAAAATTTAAAGAAAAAGTCTCTAAGTTCGAGACTTCCTTGAGGTTGTCACACGAGGATAGGTATAGGTTGGCTTTTCGAAATGCATACACCTAAATTTCCTAGATTACCTACCTCAGAACTGGCTCTGGCTTGGTTTCCCCCATACCCTTGGTGGTTGACTTGCAAAGAGATGTTCAAATACAAATCTCAAAGGAATCTAAAGCCATCTGAGACTGTGACATGGGCTCGACATTGGCTCCATAATTTCCCAGGGCATCTTCGCTATGACCTTTCTGCCATGTCGATTGTTTCGAATGAAGGCGCAGGTGCGAATGCTTGGGAAATCCCCAAATATTTCTTACTTTCTTTATTTTAACATTTGTCTTAATTGTTTCGATTTTCAGCCATCAGGATAAAGACTGTTGCGTCGAAGACCAAGGAAGGAAGTAGTTCCCAACAAACTATCGAAGCTGATGACAATGTGCCCCAAACAATTCCAACAATTACTCCTGCAACAACAACAACCATCGCTCCAACTCCAACAATTGCTCCAACTTCAACAATTTCTCCAATTTCAACAATTGCTCCAATTTCAAAGGTAATCAATTTATCACGGCGTTTGAATGGGCTACTTTATGATTGAAGTTTAACTCATGATCTATACTTTTCGGACTAATAAACTCCCACCAACCACTCCAAAGAAACAAAAGCCTAGTACCAGTGGGAAGAATCCTAAGGCTGGAGAAAATTCACCAATGGCTTCGAAGAAGAAGCAAAAGAAAGATGTTTCAAAGGACACTAATGTTTACGGACTTGATTCGGGGATCTTGCTCCTACAAAATCCAAAATCCACCTTCGACCTCCAACGTAATGTTGGAACATATGAACAACAATATCTCTTGAGATAATCCACGGTGAATTGAATTGAATTTCTTAACAAAGATAGTTATTAGTACCTGGCGCCAGTTTTAATCTTTCTTTGTTTGTGTAGGATGATTCAAATCCAATCCTACCACTTCGACTCCTCCATCCAAAACAATTGCTCAATCCATTCTTCTCCTCATGGGGACTCAAGTAATGCAGAGAATAAGGGATCCTCAATATGGCGGTTCGATTGGGGCTTGAGCAACCAGGATGATCAGGCACTTCTCCTCCTCCCAAGGAACACAGTAACGCTTTGAAGATCTGCGAAGTTCCTCCGAAACTTCTCATCGAATCTCCTCTCAAAATTCTCGAGGCGAAAAAAGCCACCCAAGTGAAGAGGAAAAGGTTGACCCTTCTCGAGAGAGCGAAGATTCTAGTGAGGAAGGATCTGAAGAAGCAGGCGAAGAGGAGGCTCAAGATGGTTCGAGCGAAGGAACGGAGTCTGATGCTCACAGTAATGAAGACAATGACATCGAAGTGGTGGACCTGGTTGGTGATGAAGAAGATGATGAGGAAGAGAATGAAGGTGGTGGCGTCCCTACCAATGAGCCAATGGAAGTCGAGATGGATGTTACTCCATTGCGTATGGAACTTCCTGAGTCCTCTCAACCCCAAACAGCTAAAGAAGAGTTAGCCCTCTTGAAACGAAATGACCCAATCGGGTATATGAAGGCTAAGCTAGCTCAGAAGGACACTCCTCTTCCTAAGGCTGGTGCTGGTTCGACTACTGATTCAATGCCTTCTAATAATAGGGTTGTACTTCTTCACAAGATTAGGAAGACAATCCTTGATGTGGATCTATTCGAAGTGCTCAATAAAGATAGTATAGCCTACTATATTATGAAGGGAATTCTTAATCAAGTCGACCTCACCACCTGTTCTCTGGAAGTTAGTACCATCCTATTTGAACTTCAATCTTTGCTAGACAACGTGACTGGATGTCTCCTTCAGGATGAATTTGCTACCAATAAAGTTCAAGAGAAGCGAACTGCTATGGGCTGCTTATGAGCATGCTTGAGCTTTCTAAGTGAAGGCAAACCATGCATATCAAGCAAGCTAAAACTGATTATGAGCTTCAAGCTCAGTACATCCTTCTCTGGGAAAAGCAGATTCAAGAACTTCAACAAAAAGTTAAGGAGGCCCAAAAACAACAAATGGCATATGACGCCAACACTGCTGGCACACAATTCGAAGAACTCCTCAATAAAGGACTTGCAGAAGGCGGTGAGCAACAAAGGTGAAGTTGCCACCTTAGAAGGAGGCGGTTTACTCGACAAGGCTTGAGTCCTTTCGATATCTTGACAGATTGAGAACAATACCCATTTCTAGCTTTTGTTTGTTTATTTTTCTTGGAATATTAATTTAACTTTAATCATAATACCCAAACAATGCCATTTGGCAATTTTAACTTACCATTTGGCATATCTTCACTATATTTCGATTACGCTATTATTATTATTCGAATCTCCTGCAGGTGTGACTTATATTTCTTTAAATATTTCCCATTAACCTTTAAGATTCGTTTATCATCATTCACTTCCCAATGAGGTGACCACTTACCTAATGCTTTATTTTTCTTGTCCATGGGCAATATAACTTCCAAACTAAGTCATTAGTACTGAATGCTTTACCTTTCACCCTTTTGTTATATGCCCTGGCTACTCTTTCCTTTTGCCTCATTAGGATTTCCAATGCATGCAATCTAACCTCGTCTAACTCAACTAACTCGTTCATCATCATCTCCCAATACAAGCCTTTGGGATTTCGTTTTGTCTTTGAATTGAGCGATTGTAGATGAATTTCTCTTGGTAGAGCGCATCATGACCAAATGTTAGTTGAAAGGTGTGGTATTAGTAGCTTCCTTAGGAGATGTTCTACAGGCCCATAGTATTTGGTCTAAAGTCTTGTGCCAATTCTTTGGCTTTTTACCAACATGTTTCTTAATTAAACCTATTATCACTTTATTGGTGCCGACTTGACCATTTGCTTGAGCATAATATGGTGTTGATGTTAGTAATTTGAACCCCATCTCTTGGGCAAATTCTTGCATCTTCCTACCGATAAACACGAACCAGTGCGTGGTTATGCTCTAGAATCGAACCTATAGATAATTTGTTTACGTATGAACTCAATAATAGCCTCTTGATCTCGACTATTAATGGTATTGCTTGATCCACTTGGTAAAATAGTCTATTCCTACCAAGATATATTTCGACCTTTAGAAGCGAGATTGATTTCTCCTATTAAATCTAATGCCCATCCTCTAAAGGGCCATGGCTTAATGATCGAATGCAACTCACTTGCAGGAGCACGTTGAATCCCTGCATCTTTCTGACATTCTTCACATCCTTTAGCGAAATCTATACAATCTTTGAGCATGCTGGGCCAGTACATATCATATCGAAATAACAACCATTTCATTTTATGGCCTGCTTGATGTGCCCCACATGCCCCATTGTGGACTTCTGGCAATGCTAAGTATGCCTCACTTTCTCCTAGGCACTTGAGCAATACGCCTTCTTGGGTCTTTTTGAACAATTCATTCCCCATAAGGACATATGATAATGCTCTATATTTTATCTTCCTATCTACATTAAATGTTGGGTTTTTTAAATAACTCACCAGTGGACTTCGCCAATCTGTATCTGATAAGGTATCTATGGCTAGTACTTCGAATCTATCTTTATCACCACAACCTAATTTGATATTTTCCAAATCTGAAGGTGTGAGTCTAGTAGCCATGACCCTTCCTCTTATTTCAACCAATTCTTTAAAGTTTTTGGTAGAAACTTTGTACCCTGAAGCCAATTGTGCTAAGTCATTTGCTTCTTGATTTTCCACTCTTGGTATGTGTTGAATATCCATGTATTCGAATTTTTTGAGTAGCCTGTTAACTATGACAAAGTAAGTCATCAGGTTTTCTTTTATGCATTTGTATTCCTTTGTTATCTGCTTGACCACTAACTCTGAATCACCTTTAATTTCGACTCTAGTTGCCCCCAATTCCAACAAAGCTTCAAGTCCAACAATGGCGCTTGTATTCGACCGTTGTTAGAGCAACGAGGACCATCAACTTATACTTGAATTTTGTTGGAATTCCTTGGGAGAAATTATGAGAACTCCAGCCACTACCCTCCTTGTGGGTTGAACCATCAAAGTATAATTTCCAAGGTTGCATTTCGTAACCCATGACAACCTTTTCGACCGTGAATGATCCACAATGAAATCAGAAATCACTTGACCTTTCACAGCTCTTAAAGGCATGAAAGTCAAAGAATATTCTGTCAAGGCTAGAGCCCATTTACCAACTCTGCTATGCATTATTGGTTTTGAAAGCATGTGTTTGATAACATCGAAATGAGATGAAACATAAACATCAACAGGCTTTATATAATACTTAAGTTTCATACAAGAAAAGTATAAACAAAGACATAACTTTTCTATGTTGCTATATCTAGTTTCTGCATCATTCAATACCCTACTTAAATAATATATGGCTCTTTCGATGCCATTACTATCTTCTTGTGCTAACATACTACCTATAGTAAATTCAGAAGCAAATATGTACAATCTCATGGGCTTTCCCCATGAAGGTGGAGACAAGATAGGAGGCTGAGAGAGATATCTTTTGATCTTGTCAAAGGCCTCCTGATGTGCTTCGTTCCACTCGAAGGCTTGGCCTTGCTTCAAATGAAGTAGTGGAGAAAAAGCTTGGGTTCTTCCACTTAGATTCGAAATGAACCTTCTGAGAAAATTAATCTTCCCCAGCAAAGATTGCAACTCCCTTTTTGATGTGGGTGCTTTTGTCACCCTGATGGCTTTGGTCTTATTATAGTTGATTTCGATTCCTTTTTTATGAACCACAAAGCCAAGGAAATCTCCAGCCTGCACAAAAAATGCACATTTAAGGGGGTTCATTTTTAAGCCATGTTTTCTCATTATTTCTAATGATTGGCTCAAATGATGCAAATGGGTTTCTGCAGATATAGATTTGATGACTATATCATCAATATACACCTGCATAAATGTCTCAATAAAATCATGGAAAATTGAATTCATTGCTCTTTGGTAAGTTGCCGAGCATTTTTAAACCAAAAGGCATCACTACCCATTCGTAGGTGCCTAAGGCTCACAGGCATGAAATGTTGTCTTAGCAACATCTTCTTGACAATAAAAATCGATTATAACGAATATCCATCTACCATACTTAGGTATTGAATCCTGCGAGTCTATTAACATTTACGCACAGGCATAGAATATTCATCTTTGGGGTTGCGATGCTTAAATCCTAAAGTCTATGCATATCCTCGGAGAACCATTTTCTTAATAACGGTACTATATTTGCTAACCATTAGACATACCTTGTGGTTACGATGAATTTGCACGACAACCTTTCGACCTCGGCTTTGATCTTTGTGAGCTGTGGCGAATCTTACAGGAGTTTGTTTGATGGGCTTCTTGCCATCCTTAATTGGAAGTCTATGCTCCACTAACTCTCTTCAAACCAGGCATTTCATCATAATCCCAGGGAAGCAATCTTTGTTTCTCTTGAGGACTTGATCACCTCTTGCTTGAGACTTGGGTTGAGTTTTGCGCTTATGTAGGTTATTCTTTTGTCTTGTCATCCCCAATTTACCTCTTGACGGATCTGTGCTAACATTTTGCTTTGAGTTTGTAGGATCCTTCTCGAAGCCAAGGTTCTTTGTCATAGATGGCATCGAGCCTTTGATCTATTTCGTTTTCTTCACGGGGTGAGTCTTTGAACCATTCCTTCTATTTCGTTTACTTCAACTATATTATCTATGTCAGCCTCTGAAGCGCTTTCCATTCATTCTCAGCCATATAGGCCGAAATCCTTTCAAAGAAGGAAGACTCAGTTATGAGCAAGGTTATCGAACCCCCAGCCTGCTGGCCATCTTTGCGAAGTGCCTTTGACTCCTTTAATTATCTTCCTATCCCAGTACATGCCATCATGGCAAAGGGTCATATAGTAGTGTGCATCCCTTGTTTCGTTCATTTCGTCACTTGGGGTACAAGGGGCTATCTTTTCCAGGTACTTGTCATAATTCCTTTTGTTGACTAAATTGACTGTTGTCATAAAGTAACTCTGGTCTGCTTCGATATTCTCCACTATACCATCTTCCCTCCATAGAACTAACCTACGGTGCATTGATGAAGGCGCTAGCGCCATGGATCCACTCTCTTCCGGCAAGTTATAATTGGCCTTGGCTTCGATCACCATGAACATGGTGGGCCTGCAGCTCGATCCTATGGTTAGATCCACTTGAACTACCCCCAACGTCTGACCTACTTTCCCTTCATAATTAGATAGGACCATGTTGTGTGGCTTGACATCACCTTCTTGTATTCTAACTTTTCAACATGAATTGAGGCATTAAATTAGCTGCCAAATTCAAATTATGAGCTCAACCTTTGCTCGAATGAACAATGGCTTCAAATGATTCTTCATTGCGGCTCGGATGTTCGAAGAATGCGATCTGCTCTTGACCATGCCGTTATCCATTACATAGTAGCAAAGCGTGCATGTTTCATCAAATCTATGGTATCCTCTTCCTCGTGCTCTTGATTTGGTCTCATGTCAAACTCGGAAGGTAGTACAGATACCACGTTGCAATTTAAGTTGGTGAAGACTCCCCTTGACTCAAAGTTGTGCATCGACATATCCTCGTCTTCTTACGGACTTGGGTGTACTCTTTCGATTCATGGTTGTGTTTCAGAGAAAAGTCTCCTACTAACTGGAGGTTTGTCTTCAGGTTGATTGTTTGTTGTTGGTTTGTTGGTACTTGACATTTCTTTGTGGTTGGTCGAAGCTGCTCCTTTATGCATAAAGCTTCCCTTTCGAATTCAGATTGTTGCCTTCGCCACTGTGATCTGGACATAGGGTTTTTTCCTTTGTAATTTTCCAGTCTCAATTCTTCCCTCTTCGCAGTGTTGAATTGCCTCCTATATACCATGGCGTGACGTGCATTTCGTTCATTGCCTTTCCATTTATCTTTCCCCTTATTCGCTCTGACTTGCAGCCATTTGTTTGTTGGTACTTCAGCCGGGATTTTGAACGTCACCCTTCGAGCACCTTTAGGATAGGGGCTGTCAGGCTTTCGTCGAGTATGATTACCTTCAAAGTGTTGACTCATCTGACCAACTTCCTTGTGATTCCAGCATGGGGCGAAGGAATAGTTTGAGCGCTCCAGCCATATTACGGTCATATCTTTGCGAGCACCTTGGGCAAATCAGGCACTTGGTTGTCCCTTTGTGACAGCGAACTAAGAACTCCAACAAACTCTCCCCAGCCCTAGGGTAACATCTGAACAATTGGTTGTCTTGGCGATTGACTCGATTCGAGCCCTTTGTTTCCTCTCAAAATCTGCACAATCCTCAGGTTGCGAGATGATCTTGCATCTGGGACATAGCATCATTTCACATTTCCTTGTGTACGACATGAGATAATCTTTGAAATTTGGTACTGACATAGCCATCCTCCATTTGTATTTTTCCTTTTCTAGGTATCTTTCCATTTCCTCCATCTCGAGCAGGTCTCTCCATATCCACCATATTGACATCTACATCTTCCCTTTTGACATCATCTCCCCATCCTAATGGTTTGACATCTTGATTCGGATCTTTGCTTTACGGGAAGAGTATTTTACGGTAATCAAATTTTCCTTTGGGTTCCCCTAGGTATCCTTCGAGGAATGCTACCATCTCCATCCTCCCCTTTATATCATCATCTCGTGGGTTTGGCGTCTTCGATTAGGTTTTAACTCTCCGGAATATTTCACGGATCGAATGGGTTTCCTTGATGCTTTTGTGATGGCCAGCCTCTTAGCCTTACGGTCCTCCTGGCCCTCAGTAGCCTGGATCTCTTTCGAAACAACAGATGGTACTGTCTCGATCGAAGCCTCTAGTTGTTTGTGGACGTCCTCAGTTGCTCCATTGTTGACTTCGACTAAAACCCAATTTCCATCCTTAGTGCTTTCTTCTCCTAATGGAGTGGTCTCTTGGTCTGCTTCTACCATATTGATTTCCCCAATGCATGAAGGCTCGGAGTAGTTGGTGTCTGCAACATCCAGAGGGTCTTCGTCTACTTTTATTTTTGGTTTGTCAACAAACTTTAATCTGTCTTCTTTAATTGCATTTTGAATTAGATCCCTGAAAAGAAAACACTGTGAGGTCTTGTGGCCTAGAAAACTATGATATTTACAAAATCCTCTTTTCTTTCTTTGATCTAAAGGAGGTACTTTGACATTTGATGGCACAATTAACTGGCCATCTTTGACAAGCAAATCGAAAATCTCGTCACACTTTGTTACATCAAAGGTATATACCTTCTTTGGGAATTTGTCACTTTTCTCATTTTCAACAATTTCTTTCCCTTTTGTGGGAACTAGTAGTTTACAAGAGTAAGGTGGAGCCTGTTTTAATTCAGTGAGATCTATTTGACCTCTTGATTGAGGATAGTCTTGACTTCCTCATTTTCGACATAGGAAATTCTTTCTTTCTTGTTACTTTTAAAAGCCCTGGCCTTTTCGGCCTTTAGTCTTTCGACTTGTCGAACCCTATCTGCTAACTGAGCCATGTCCCTCAAGTATTGTGTGTCTAATTTCTTTCGAATAGAATAGTCAGGCCACCACCATTTCGACTAACTCATGTTAGGAACTCTTGTGAAACACCTAGATTTCAAAAGTCGAACCTATTTAAGTACTCATCTATGGGTTGATAAACTTCCTCTTAACACTTGCTAGTTCCTTTAGACTTATTTTGGATTGTCCCATATAGAATTGTTCATGGAACAATCTCTCAAGAAGGTCCGGTATCAATGGATCCAAGAGGCAAAGTGGTAAACCAAGTGAAAGCATTTTTAGTGAGGAACTTGGGAAATATTTAATCCTAAGGTTCTCATTATTTGCTATGTCTCTGCTTGATCGGATACGGCTATGTGTTATTGTTGATTCATTGGTATCTCCGATAAACTTTGTAAACTTAGGGATCTTGTATCCCTTGGTAAATCATATGTATTACATAATCGCTATAGGAGAGGCATAGTTTGGCCTTCTAATCCACAGTATTAAGACCGTTTTGGGCCATAATTCTCTCTATCATGGTGGTTAGATTATTTTCCGCCAAGATATTGTCATTTGAATTCTATGGACAAGCGCATGACATCTTGGTTTCGACCCACCATGACAACGCCTCTAGGTTGTTCTTCTCGGCTGGGGCTTCTAGTCTTTCGACCCTTGCCGGGTTCCATAACTCCCTTTGTGGTTCCTCTCGAATCCTTTGGGGCATCTAGTCTTCGACCCTTGCCAATGGTTCTATCAATCCCTTTGTGGTTCTTCGAAACACTGGGATATCTACCCTTGTGTCCTTGCCCCAAATTAACTCCCTCTTTGGTGGCCTAGGGTGGGTCATCACAATTTGTTCTATTATAGATGCGTTCGCTCGAACCAATGCACAGTTACGCCTCGCCTCTGGCAGAGCGAAGAAATCTGCTATTCGACTCATATTATCTGCATTTTCTCTGTTTGTCACAGTCACATTTTGAACTATTGGGGCAAAGATTTCTTGCATAGTTTGTGCTAACACTCCTATCATATTATGGTTACTATCATCCATTAACTGCCTAAAAGCCAATTGATTCTCTGTGGTTAGGATAGGCAGTGTACTATAACCTACTGACCCTTGGTTATTTTTCATAAATTGATTAGCCCCAGATCCAGACCCTAATTATGGTGACATGTTCGACGTCGAAGTTTGTACTCTTGCCATCAAAGATGTTGCCATCCCATAAGGGGGATTTCTGGGTCTATTACTATCGAAACTGGGTGGTCTAGTTGGTGGTGGGGTAGAGAAATGGATTTGTGCCCCTGATGATGGGACAAATCCCCCAGGAATCCCAGTGGTTCCTGTATTGCCTAGGATTGAATTGTTAGTTGACATGCCACTTGTTCCGTTCGTGGCCACATTACTAGTAGAAGATGCAGCAATTTGTGCATTGAAGAGGTCTTGGGCGTTCCCGTCGAAACAGACGCATTAGTGTCTGTTCCGTGTGGGGCGTTTTGTTCCCCTTGGTGATTATTTGGATTAGACATCCTATTATTTCGTTTTCTTCTGGGTAAGGGTTGGTTACTATTAGTTATTCTACCACTCCTAAGGTTCATATAACAATGAACTTAACACTCAGAAAGAACTTTATAATGATTATGTCTCAACAATCCTTATTTTTATTTTAAATATTGTAACGACCAATGGTGTCCACGGGTGTTGCCAATTGTTCCGATGATTTACGGTGAAACAAGCTGCTAGTCCTCCAAACTATCGAATAAGCTTTATGATTGTTATTCAATTCCTCTGGTAACTTGCAAGATCGACTAGATTGATCCTATGGGGTATTGGTCGTTTGGATATATTTAATAACTAAACTAGTATTCATGCTTAAGACTTATATTTAGAGTGTTTTATGTATGTCCAATGTATTAGATTGCGATGTTAAATAACTTGATTCCATGATTAAATAAAGAAACATAATATTGACTTGAATGAGTAAATAAATAAAGATTCGATTTACAAAGAAAAGTGTAACTGCAGGAATACTTAAATGACTTTTAAATGTAAAAGACTTTTAAAGTAAGAGCATGAAATGTAAAAGACATCTGGAATGTAAAAGACATGAATGTAAAGATTTACGAAATGTAAAGGACTTGAAATAGAAGAAAATGTTTAAATGCGAGAAAGTAGTTAAATGGCTTTGAATGTAAAGATATGTAAAAGACATTGATCGAAGATAACGGATAGTGGAAAGATAAAGATGCTTTTCTTTGAATTATAAAGGTTTTGGTGCAATCATCGTTACATTGTTAGAGCATTCGTTTCCCTAACCATGTGGTATTTTGAATGTTTCTTGAATTTTGTACAATAGATATGACACGAAATCCTAACACTAAGACTTCTATTTATACTACTTGACCATAGCGGTCGACTTATGAGATCTTGCCACGTTCGAACATGCGAGAACAACTGCGCTTCTCTAGCTTCCAGCGTCTTGAACCGTCTCCGGTAGCATATATTCTAACTTCCAATTATCCCGCTCGCGTTTGAATTTCAAATGTTGTGGCTATCTTCGCTTCGAACTCGCTTTACAGACACAACCTTATTACCATTTCGAAGCTTCTTTTACATATATCATCATAACTGCCATTCGAAGCTCCGAGCTTTAGTATGTCTATTTGAGCCATTTCTCCCATTCCGAACTGTGACATTCACTTTGTTCCAACGAACACTAACATCATTTTGTTTCGAATTTGAGATTTCTACTTCGAACCATATATATCAAAATCTTCTGCCAACACGCTCCCGGAGATTTCACTGAGATGGTAAGTATGGGAATGCGGTTAGAGGAAGGAGTTCGAACCGGACGCCTAACCAAAGAGGCGGGATCTTCTAGTGGAACCAGGAAGGTTGGAACCAGTTTTCCAAAGAAAAAAGAACATGACATAGGAATGGTATCCCGAGGGAAACCGCGAAAGAATGTCAGTCAACAGCGACAGGTAGCTGCCATAACGCCCGCTGTTAACACAAGTCTAAACAGGGTGCTCATGATTCCGCAAACTCGATAAATCCAACAAACTCAGCATGACCTCGACAACGAGGCTCGGCGGTTTAACAATCAAAACCGTGCGCCTCGGGTCTTGCAATTCGACCCAATTAGATAGCGATACGAACTATACCTGCATTAATAGAAAGGAATGCAGATGCAGACAAGGTCACCACCTTCGGTCCCAGAAAAATTGCCATGGTGGTACAAAGTGGATGTATCTTGCCCTTTTCACCAAGGGGCACCAGGCCACGATCTTGAGCATTGCATAACGTTAAAAGCACAAGTGCAGAGATTAGTGAAATCTAATCTTCTTTCCTTTAGAAATATAAATCCCAACGTGCAAGCAAATCCACTTCCCAGTCATAGTGGATATACCGTGAGTTTGATACTAAGAAATACAGATAGGTATCTCGTCATAGACGTGAATCTGATCAGAGGAAACTTGGTACATCTCCATAATACGTACAGTACAATGGGTGTCTTTACTAAACACGATTACGCAGCCTGCAACATCTTCTTCAAGAATATTCGAGGGTGTCCCATCATAAGAGCAGACATTCAACGATTGCTAGACATTGGTGACATACTGGATCTGAGAAGCAGAGATGACTATGGCGTGAATCTGATGGAGGCATTTTCGCATGAGCTTTTAGTCTCAGATATCAACTTGGAAAATCCCGAAGTAAACTTTATTGTCCCCTGTTTCAATGTACCCAAGCATGTGGAGATTGAATACAACGGTTACAACGTTCCAGGGTCTCCTTTGGTGATTTGCTTACCCGGTCCCGTTCCATACAGGTTCTAGCAAGCAATTCCTTATCAATACAATGCAAGCGTGATAGAGGATGGAAAGAGAAACCCATGCCAACTCTTCCGGCTAATGTAAACATAAGCGAGATAAGGCGAGGTAACACGAAGTGGGCAGTACACACTCCATTACCCGACAAGACCACTGTTGTCCCATTATTAAACAAAATCCGGTTAACATATCTCCAGAATCCCGCAATGATTCCATTTGTTAATCCAAGCACAAATGTTGGTCCACTGGAACCAACGTCAACACGATTTTGATGAGATACTAAAGTTAATCAAGAAGGAGCGAATACCGAGTCGTAAATCGGTGATAGACTCCCTCAAGATTTCAATCTTGTCTCTTGAACTCCGGGCTCAGAAGCTTTGATGAAGGTACTAGACCAAGCTTATGTAGATCACGATGTGACTCTGGACCAATTTGGAGGTATTATGCAAACATAGCGCTTGTAATAATCTAAGTTTCAGTGATGAGGAACTTCCAGAAGAAGGGAAAGATCATAATCTGGCTCTACATATCTCAATGATTTGTCAATCAGATTCCCTATCCAATGTGTTAGTAGATGCTGGTTCATCTTTGAACGTAATGCCGAAAACAACTCTCGCTCGTTTGGCTTACAAAGGGACATCGATGAAGTTCAACGACATAGTGGTAAGAGCCTTTGACGGGTCACGGAAGTCAGTTATTGGGGAAGTCGATCTCCCGATGACAATTGGTCCGCATACTTTCCAAATCACTTTCCAGGTCATGGACGTGCCAGCTGCTTATAGTTGTCTACTAGGAAGACCATGGATCCACGAAGCAGGAGCAGTGACTTCCACTCTCCATCAGAAGCTAAAATTCACAATAAATGGGAAGCTAGTAACCATTATCGGTGAACAAGCTTTGCTTATAAGCCATTTGTCCAGTTTCTCTTTCATCACAGCTAACGATGTTGAAGGAACACATCTCCCAGGACATCCGTTAGAAGATGAATCTACTAGAAAAAGTAGATCATCTATCTCTTCTTATAAAGCGGTATGAGATAGTGAAAGATGGCAATGCTGAAGGTTGGGGACAAGTAATCAAACCTGTCAACAACGAGACAAAAGCCGGACTCGGGTTCGCACCCGTATTCTCCAAAGACAAACAAAAGGATGAAGCACTTTGTCGATCAAAGTATTCAACGATGGGGGTTTCTTAAACCCTGTTCTTCAAGAGGTTAATGTTATTACCGTTGAAGGTGATAAAGATGATCTCTCTGGGTCTGAAGAGTGGAGCACTTATCTAAACATCCCTGAATTTGTGTCTCAGGAAGAATCTTACGCACCGTACTATCCTCCAATTGATCAATTCAAGGGCATATCCCTACAACAGAATGAAAATCCACCTGTCCCTTCTGAAGTTTGGGATACCTTGGGAGAACCAAGTGGAAAATTTGACTACATGGTGAAATATACTGCGCCAGAAAGTTAAAAAATCAGAATTGAAGACATCCAGCCACTGGATAGGGTGATTCTTTTGAATATCTGTCATACCTCAAAATTTGCCCTCCATCTTCTCAAAAGATTTCATACATCTATGCTCAAGGATTCCTCAAGAGTTGATCAGACAAACTCTCTCCTAGACAATCAACCCAAACTAGGGTTTGGTATCTCTCAGGCCAAGATGGGCTTCCAACATCTCCAATGGTCCTCATGCCTCCTCATGTGCTTTAAAGATTCTCCATGTTAAGTTTCAAGCTTCACAAGTCAAGTTTCCTCAGACAATTGCTCAGATGGTTGAGAATCAGTTGTATTGGACAAAAAGTCACCTGTGGTCAACATACAGTCAAACTTCATATTTTTTGGTCAACATCCTCATTTTGAAGTTACATTCATCATTTGATCAAGGGTTGATCATGATTCATCAAGAAAACTCAAGATTTGCTCAAAAAGTCAAACTTTCTAAATTAGGGTTTCTAGGTGAAAAGTCAACTGAACTTTGACTGATCATAACTTTCTCATACTTTCTCAGAAATTTTTTCCACCACCTCTTGTTTTGAAGGAAATTCAATTCTCTGCAACTTCATGTCTCACAAGAATGTCCAAAAAATGCTTCATTTGAGAGGTATAACTCAAAACATTACAGGTCATTTTCAATGTCAACAAAAAGTCAACTTTTTGTTTTGAAGATATATTGAGCATGGTAACTCCAATTGAGATGAAACCAAAGACATTGTTTAGAGGACTCTTAGAGCTTTCCAAAAAGTCCAAGAACACTCAAACATGTGGAAAATTGAGCAAGATACACTATTCAGAAGTTGGGCAATTTTGGACAATTGCACAAAAGGACATTTTGGTCAAAATGCAAAATTTTCCAAATGGGCCTATAATCTTTTGATCCAAACTTGTTCATTACAATATTCTTGACCCATAAATGCTTGGCATTGGTGATTTTCTATTTTCATGATTTATATTTGAATTTTATAACATTTAATTCAAAAATAAATTATGTAAAATATGAAAATTAAGTTTCTTTTTCAAATAAGTTGGATTTATATCTCTCTTAATGTCCAAGAAAGCCCACAACCATTACCAAATTCGTGGCTCATGCATATGGAAGGAAAAAAATCAAGTTTTAAAGAAAATTTGATTTGTATTTATTGGAAAATATTTGCACATTCAATTTCCAATCTTTTTTCCTTGTTTTTTCTCTTCCAATCTCTTCTATAAATTTGACATTGTGTACAAGCAAGGAGAAACCCTAGCCCAAGAGAGTCCTTATGTTGTCAAATTTTTCAAGAATTCTTGAAAATCAATTTCGGATCCACCATTCCAGCTGTTCAACCATCCAATCCTCTTCTGAGGTCTCCGAGTCAAAGCATCCCTTGCATCAAGCCAACTCCTCCGAATCAAGCCCTCAACCCTCACGGTTTTCACTTTTATCAATTTGATTTCCATATTACATGCATTGCTAATTGTTTTCATGAGTTTCTTTGAGTTGGGACATTCATTGGAGTGTATTTGATGCATCACATGTGACTTTCCACGTAAAACCCAAGCCACCATTGTTAGGTTTTAAGGTTGTGAGTTTTGAAACTCAAAATCCAGGGCGATTCGAGGCAAGAGGACCTCACCATCGTGTTCGCAAGGTCCGATTTAGTCGATCCAGGCTTTTGTTTGTTTCGATTGATGCATTTTGCAGATTTCGGTTGATGGGCAATCGGAGCGATGGCCGGAGCCCTAGCTCGGCGTGGACTCGGCGTCGGTTGACCGCGCGTGGCACAATGGCTTGCTATGATTCATCCGTTCAAAACAAGCGGGGCTGCGTCTTGACTCGATTTGAATTCAAATATCCATGACACGTTTCACTCTTATATTCATTCGTTTCAAATTCCAAGCGGATGCCGCTAGCTCGGATGGCAAGGCATTGGACCTCAAAGTTTCAACTCCAAGACACCGGTTCGAGCCAGCCGGGGACCTGGTTTTGCCTTTTTCTTTCACAAACTTATATTTTCTAACATATTTTCATATTTTCTTTTATTTTAATATTTTCCATTTATTTTAATTTCTTTACATATTTTTTATTCTGCATTAAAAAATTACCAAAAAATATTTTCTTTTTGCATTTATATTCTAAAAATCTTTATTTAATTAATAAAATTAAAAAACATATTTTTGCATGCATATTTATTTTGATTTATATTTTTGCATTTAATTCACCTTTAATTGCATTTTAATTATTAAATCTTTTCCAAAAAATCCCAAAAATTTATTTTAATATATTTATCTTATTTCCAGCATGTATTAATTTTTCCATATTAAAATTTGCATTTTTCTAACAATTTTTCTCTTGTTCGATTCATATTGCATTTTCCGATTTCTTCTTTTTGTATAGGTTGATCCGATTCAGACGATTTTCTCTTTATCATCTTATTATTTCATTTTCCAATAATGTAATTGCTCATGGGATGTAATAGTTTAATTTAGGACTTTATTTTCCGCATTTTAAATTATGTATCTGCCCCAAAGCCTTGTAATAGCGTAGGACCTTTACATTCCTGCTTTACATTCCGCATTTTACTTTCCGCACCCTTATCAATTGCTAGTAATTAGGCGCGTATGGCAAGATAATAATTGAACATAGCCCATTAATCTTCAAGATAACATATTCGAATTCAACACACTTCTCTCACACGCACCTTAGGGTAATTCTCTCTCGTTGCCTTACAATTCAAAATGGTCATGTCCCTCGAGCGTAGAGGTATTCTAGCACCGTCGCCTTCAAACAAATCATCATAGTCCCTTCGATACAAAGATCATAAGACCCACGATGTAGCCTCCGAATACATGATCTTGACCCTCGATTGTCGCCTCGAAAATGATGATACTTCCTTGAATGTGCTAGGATACTTCCTACAGTTGCTTTCTATGACCATCCGATGTCCCTTGAATGTCCGCTTACATCCAGCGAATGGAGCTACCTACTAACTAATGTATGTATAGCGCTATTCTAAAGGAATGTGAAGTACAACAAAGCGACCAATTAAAGGTGGGTAAATAAGTCTCTTAGTTGCTTGCTCTATCAAATGCTTTCCACACCACACACTTTTTTTCAAAGTTCAAATTTTCTTTTCAAAAACAAAACATTTCCGAACACCTTGTATACACTCCTACATGAGTCATTACAAAGTCAAAGCAAAATGCCTTTTTTTTCTAAACATCTTTGTCAAACACACAGAAAGCAATTTTAAAAAGTGATCTAGAGCAACTAAGAGCCCGTAGATAACTACGGATGGAAAGGGTGCTAATACCTTCCCTTTTCATAACCATTCTCCCGAACTCGAGAATCTAACGAAGGTCTTTTGTACTTTTACCTTCCCTTAATTGGATAAAAATAAAAGTCGGTGGCGACTCTTGCTATCCGCACATTTGGATACAAAATCCTACAAAGTCGAGTTCAAGTATCACGAGCGGCGACTCTGAGGACACACCTAAAGAGAGAATTGCCTTAGGGATTTCTAGATAACTTTTATCGCTTTTTGTTTGACTTGTATGCTTTATCTTTAAGGGTTGCTTGGGTACTATATTGTTGGGGGATCCTACACCCGAATCCGGGTTTCCTTTTAGGTAAGTAGCATTAGATCATCGCGACCGCTAGACGTATAACTAAACGGTCAACATGATGGCTACGTTAGCGTGACACTTTGGTTGTCTCGATACTCTTCATTCCCAAGTTGAAGATAGTATTTGGCTTCTGCGTGGTGTCATCAAGCGCTAACCAAACGTTTAGAACCTTAATTGACCCATCTTAGCCATTAGAAGGTAGTGAGATGGCCGACTTTGGTGTAGACCGAGGTTGGTTGATACTCGATGCTACGCTCATTGAGATTAGACTTTTGGGACATTTTGATCGACCACTTGGCGTCGTATTGAAATAAGCGCCTCGAGAAAGATCTATGATATGAGATTCCTAGAACCGGTTACTATTATAGGACGGGATGAACCAACTCAAACTTTTGGTGGGTAATCACCTATACCTCATGCAAGCCTTAACCCTAGGCTCATTGTGTGAATTGTTTGTGTGTGCTAAGCGTGACATCATGACATCATCCGCATTGCATATCATTTCTAACTATTTCAAGGACCTAGGATTTATCTTTGCTCTGTTTTGTAGGGATTATGGCTTCTAGAAAGACTATCCGAATCAACTTCATGGGTATCCTTCTCAACTCAAAAGAATTGGTTTGAAATTCCCGACCATGCTCGATTCGTCAAAGACATGGTTATCGCTTGATTTGGTAATCTCGGTTTTGAAGAAGATATGATGCATGTCCTATTCGGTTATTCGATCCAAACACCATTGCTTTACATTTCCAGATTATCAGTTGGTTCCTACCTTAGAAGAGTTCTCTAAGCTACTTGGGATACCTATTCTCGACCAAATGCCACTCACCGGTTTGGAACAGGTTCCTAAGTTCGAAGACATCGCATCAGCCTTACATCTTAAGCGCTCAGATATTGAAGCCAATTGGGAAACTAGAAGCGGAGTTAAGGGTCTACTTGCCAAGTTCTTAATTAAGAAAGCCCGAGAATTCCTCAAAGTTATGAGTTTCCATGCATTTGAAAACATTGTTGCCTTTCTAATTTATGGTTTGGTTCTATTTCCTAACTCGGATCAATTCATAGATGTCAATGCCATCAAGTTGTTTCTTACCCGCAATCCAGTGCCTACTTTGCTTGGAGACATCCTACATTCTCTCCACACTCGTACTACTAAGCGACAAGGAACTCTCATGTGTTGTGTACCGATACTTTCAAGGTGGTTTATTTCGCACCTTCCTCCATCAGTTTTGAAGAATGAACAAAGGTTGAGATGGTCTCAAAGGTTAATGTCACTCTCTCATTCCGACATCCGTTGGAATCTTTTCTCTCAAAAGGACTTCACCTTCATTGAGCATTGTGGAGAATTCCCTAATGTACCACTACTTGGTATAAGGGGAGGTATTACTTACAACCCTTCTCTAGCTCTACGTCAGTTTGGTTTTGCTCGAAGAGATGGTCCACATGATATGCTTCTCCAAGATGTTGTGTTCGATTACAATCACGATCTCGAATTAAAGCGAAGGTTCATACATGCTTGGGGCATGGTAAAAAGGCGATACCAAGACTTTGGGGAACCAAACTCCATTCCTTGGGAACCTTACCTCAAATGGGTGCGAGCTCGAGCTCAAAACCTCATGATGCCATTCACGCTGTTTTACGTAATTATGGAACTGTTGCTATAGGTGGCGTACCTATCTTTGTTCTCCATCATGCCTACGATTTTGAAGACTTGAAGAGATCTGGATTCAACTAAAGAGGAGAGGATACCTTTGAAGCTCGATTGTTACATGGCGAGAAGAAAGTGTTAGAGTTGACAAGCTACTTCACGAGGAAGCGAAACATCAACGCTTACATCGGCACCAGAGGCGCCCATGGGAGACTTAGAGCTTTAGGATGCTTATGCTTTCTTTTATTGTTTTGAACTATCTTTTGTACTTAAAAGAAAAAGAATAATAAAAGAAGTACTAATAAATGTTTGTTCATTGCTTGTTTAACAAATTTAAATCTCTATGTTCCTTGAAAACATTGCATTGCATTCGCATAAACATTGCATATCATAGCATAACATTGCATCACGGTACATTGGAGATTGGTTTTCTCATTTGCTCGCTATTTATTTTAGCGAAATGGCTCTTGAGCAGGTGTCAAAGATCTCCGAGCTCGAGAATGCTCGGTTTGGATGTTCACCAACTTGGTCCAAGGCCGGAAGATCTGAAGAAGCTCATCAACAAGAAAAGAGGTTGTTGGTCTCCTCAACATGGGTAGAGCGTTTCAAAGGGGTCCAAAAGTGGTCAGTCGGATCGAGCTCTCTGAAGGAAGTGTCCATACCGAGGGGAGTACCAAGGGTGATGAAGGTGATCAGCGTGAGCCAAAGAAAGGAGGAGAGGATCGCTCTGATTATAGCCAGTACTCTGATGAAGATGACAAGTACAAACAACTTGAAGATCGTCTGAATGCTGTGGAAAACCTGAAGATGTCCGGGCTGAACTTTGATGATCTGAGTCTTGTTCCTGGTGTTGTGATTCCTCCTAAATTCAAAGTTCCTACTTTTGCCAAATATGATGGCATGTCTTGCCCGAAGCTGCATTTGAAGTCCTATGTCCAGAAGATCAATCCTCACACTGATGACAGAAAGTTGTGGATGCACTATTTCAAGAGAGTTTGTCCGGAAGTCAATTGGAGTGGTATTATCAGCTAGAGAATGACCGTATCCGTACTTGGAGTGACTTGGCTGATGCTTTTCTGAGACATGAGTACAATCTTTGAATTGACACCCACTCGCGTGCAACTACAAAGCATGTCTATGGGTCGTGATGAGAAGTTCAAGAGTATGCTCAGTGGAGAGATCTAGCGGTGAGTTCAACCACCCTTGTCCAATAGGGAGTTGGTTGATATGTTCATGGGAACAACGACAAGCCCGTTCTTCAATCATCGATTGGAAATTCTTCATCCGGATTCACGGTGATATTGACATGAGCGGTGAGTGGTATCAAAGTGGGAAGATTCATGTAGAGTCATCTTCAAAGCGCGGAAATCTTTTGGTGGTAAGAAAGAAGCTAATCGTGTATGGTCGAAAAACCGAGCCAAGTCCGATCGCTCAATCGTGGGGCGGTTGTGATCTCGATCCTACATCGGCACAACCTCGGTGAGACAACGCGCGTAGCCGAACGCGCCACGAGGCGGTTCACGAAGATCAATATGCCATTGTCGCAAGCCTTGCAACACATGTTGAGCAGGTGATAACCTTGAGGATCCTCCTCGAATGTCAACACTTCCTCTCCAGTACAATCCAAATGCTAAGTGTGCTTACCATTCCAATAGCCGGGCACGACAGCGACAATTGTTGGGCTCGAAGAACAAGATTCGAGGATATGATCGAAGCTAAGCGATTGAGTTTGATCCTCTGTTGAGACTCGAATGTGATCAAGCGCTTATGCTAACCATGACAAGAGTTCCAATCTTTGTTGGCGGCGATACTTATGTTTTCAACATAGATGACTTGACCATTCCTCGATGGTATTAAGAAGAATTTGTTGCAAGCGGTGTCAATCAGGGATGCCCGAGAATTGTCGTTGGTGCCCATCTGCACACGATGGTTGTGCTTGGTTGAGAGGCGTGTTCGATGTATGATGGACAACCGTGAGATACTATTTACGAAACCCACGTGCGGTGTGAAGAAATGTCTAAGTTGAAGATCGACAATCTGACGAAGCGCACCATCATGTGGGATACCTTGGGGCAGCCAAGTGGAAAGTATGATTACATGGTGAAGTACACATCACGATAGTTACAAGATTCCTATTGAAGATGTTAAGGCGACGGATGGGGTGACGATTTCCGAAGACTATCTTGATGTTAACACAATAAGGATTTCCTCTGCTGATCCTGTGCCTAGAGTGGCGCCTCTCATTATCACTTCTCCAAGGCCAGTTCCATATTCCTCTGACAAGGCTATCCCTTGGAATTATGGATCTGAGGTTTACTATCATGGCGTCAAGCAAGACCCTCTGACCATTGAAGATCTTACGGTTGAAGCTACCATTCCTGACATTGACAACATCACCGGATCAAGTAAAGTGACCAGAACCGGAAGGGTATTCTCTCCAGAGATCTCTCCTCCAAAAGACACTGCGACTCCAGCTCGCATTCCGTCTACTCCACCAATATCCCCAGCTAGAGGGAAAGAATCAGTGGCTCATCCTGCTCAACCAGAAGTACCAAAGGAAGTTGCTGAAGACACCTCAAGCAGAAATGGAAATTAAAATTATCAAGAAGAGTGACTACAATGTTGTGGAACAATTGGGACGAACTCAGTCCAAGATTTCCATGCTCGCTTTGCTCTTGTGCTCAGGGCTCATGCTAATGCCTTGGTGAAGTTTACGAAGAATGCTCATGTGCCGAAGACACTACCAGATCGATTCGAAGTTTGTATTGCTAGCCTGGCTGCCAACAACGGCCTAGGCTTCTCGATCCGATTTGACTCTTAGGAAAGAAACACAACAAAGCCTTGCACATCTCTTGAATGCAAGGGCACTACAACTATCTCATGTCTTGGTAGATAGGTTACGCTCGAATATTCTAGAAGCGCTTTTGATCGACTTGATGTCGAAGGGTTGGTTCGAGACCCGGTGACATTATTGAGAGCTTTTGATGGTTCTAAGCGAACAGACTTGAGCTCACACTTTGTCAAAGTCGGTTCCCAGACTTTTGATTCCACTTTCTTTGTCATGGACATCCGTCCAACTTATTCTTGCTTACTTGGATGCCCTTGGATACATGGGGCATGCGCTGTTACCTCTACCTTGCATCAGAAGCTAAAGTACCCGGTGAGAGGAAAGGTTCTTACAGTGTGTGGTGAAGAAGAGTACATGGTCAGTCATCTACAGTCATTCCGATACCTTGAGATGGAGGGTGAATTCTTCAAGACTCCCTGTCAAGCTTTTGAAACAATACCCAGAGTCATGCCTGTTGACTCTCCTGTCACTCCTGAGGTTACACAAGCTCCGCCTAGGATGGCCTCATTGAAGGAGCTCGATTGCTTGTTGAATAGGAGGTAGCCTGTTTGGGTCGCTCCACGATCTTCCTTTCAAATCGACAAGGCTGGTTTAGGCTTCACCATCAAGGGAGAAGATGATACGCGAGACGTCTGGCCAACTTCCTTTCGCATTAGTCAGTGGAATCCATGCTATAGAAGGCGACAAGCGGCTTCGACCGGCAAGTGGATCTTCCAACTCCGGATCATGGGCTCGACAATTGGAAGGAAGGCGTCATACCAATCTCCTTTAGTCGGGGAGTAATTGCTCTTGTTTTGTTTTGCTTAATTTCTTTATGTTTTGAACAATAAACTTTGAAAGCCTAGTGCCTTGCGGGGCATCACGGCTCGTTTGCGAGGTTATTATCTGTCGTTTGCGTATTTTCATTCAATAAATCGTTGGACTTTTGCATTCAATTATTAGTTTTTCTTTTACTTTATCACCCTTCAAAAGCTATGTGTTCTTACACACCCGTGATACTCTGCGAGAATCACTCGAATCTAGAATAATAGCTATGCTAGTGCTAAATATGACTTCGATAATCCGATCTACCGAAGGCGAAAGTGAGGAAGATTGTGAAGTGCCGGAGAACTTGCCCGGACTCTGACAAGAAGAGCGAGTTATCTGACCACGAAGCAAGTTGAGGTTGTGAATTTGGTCTTGACGAAGCAGAAAAGAGATCAAGATAGGGCGGGTCTTGAGCAGTGTTAAAGAAAGGTTGATTCGGATGCTACGAGACTACATTGAGGTTTTGCTTGGTCATACGAAGACATGCGGGTTTAGACATTGATATTGTGGTGCACCGTTTGAGCAAAGAAGGTTTTCTCGGTGAAGCGAAGGTTCGTCGCGCGTCACGAGATGTCGAGAGAAGATCAAAGCGAAGTTGAAAGCAGTTCAACGCCGGTTTCCTAGCTGTTACTTCCTATCCTGATGGGTTACGACAAAGTACCGTACCTCGGTACCTCAGATGTTTTAACTTCTCCTTGGCCTTTTGCAATGTGGGGCATTGACATGATTGGAGAAATTAAGCCCACAGCTTCCAATGGGCATCGTTTCATCCTTGTGGCAATTGATTACTTTACCAAGTGGGTAGAAGTAGCCTCGTTCGCATCGGTTACCAAGAATGTAGTGGCTCGATTCATCAAGCACAATCTTATCATCGGTATGGCACTCGAAAGGATTATCCACGGATAACGGTTCCAATCTCAACAACAAGATGATCTCCGAACTCTGCACGCAGTTCAAGATCAAGCATCACAATTCATCCCCTTATCGGCCTAAGATGAATGGTGCTGTGGAAGCCGCCAACAAGAACATTAAGAAGATTATACAGAAAATGACAGTGACGTACAAGGATTGGCATGAGATGTTACCATTTGCTCTTCATGGTTATCGCACTTCAGCACGAACATCCACAGGGGCAACCCCCTTCTCTCTTGTATACGGTATGGAAGCCGTCTTACCCATCGAGGTTGAGATACCCTCAACGAGTCCTCCGAGGCGAGTTAGGCGAAGGCGATTGGGTCGAGACTCGCCTTGATTAACTTGATTGATGAGAAGCGACTGGCGTCAATACGCCATGGACGGTTATCGAAGCAAATGATCAAAGCATTTAACAAGAAGGTCAAACACCGAGTCTACCAAGTCGGTGATCTAGTAGTCAAGCGCATCATTCTTCCAAGGTGATCGAGGGCAAATGGACTCCACTTATGAAGGACCATTTGTAGTCAAGATATTTTCCGGAGACTATGATACTTAGCACCATGGGGTGAAGACTTCCCACCACATGAGCAGACATAGTCAAAAATACTACGCATAAAGAGACCCGCTAGGTCGGCGAACCTAGGCAAAAATAAGGGCATCTGGCGAACTAAAGGTTCGGGCAAAAGTTAAGGATATATACAAAACATGTACACGGCAAGTCGAAAAGGCGGCTTGGGCAAAAAGGTATCGTTGGCGAAAACCGAAGAGGCGGTCTAGGCAAAAGTTAGGGATTTAAGCGTGCGACTATGTCTCTTCGGATCACACCTTCGGACTACTATCATTCAAGATTCAAATGGCGATCGTCTACTCACTTTCTCTTGGCGAGGAGATGAGATAGTCGAAATATATGAGTACTAGCATAGTTGGAACTTAACGAGGTTGTTTCCGCATAGCTTTTACCTTTCTTGTGTACAAACTACTTGGCCATACATACCTTTCAAATAAGCATAAATTCTTTCTCTTTACAATTTTTGTTGTTGTCGTTTGCAATAAGTCCAACGTTTGTTTTGACTGACTATACGCATTTGACAATAAGAATCTGACCGCAAACATATGAAAAGTGAACATGCGAAAGTACTTACTACAGGTTCCAGGAATTGAGATGACGACGAAAGTCACCAAATAGTCCCCACAGAGCATGATCCCCACAAAGGTGTCACTCAACACACCTTAGTGAATATCGTTAGTCCCCGAGCAGTGATTCCACTCAACCAAGAAGTATTACATCGGTCTCCAAGCAGTAATACTTCACCCCCAGTCAAGGTGTTTATCCCCAGCGGACACTTCTCAGTCCTTTCCCTTCTCCCCGGCAGCGGTATTCAGACACAAGACTTGGTCAGATAGTGCATTGGAGGAAATATACACCTTTATTTCCGAGCCGGAGATTACAAGGCTCAGACTCTTCTTGGTCTCTCAACAACCATCATATTCTCCAGCGAGATCTACACTCGGAATCCCGAGTAGAGCCCCTAAATTTCCTCAGTAGGATCTACATACAGAATCCCCAACAGATCTCCTCCCAGACTCTCCTCAGCAGGGTCTATATGTGAGATCTCCAACAACGAGCCTCTCAAATCTCTACCTTCCTCAACAATATCTAGGCCCAAGACTTGGTCAGATAGTGCATCAGAGGAATCCAGGATATCTTTCTTCTCCTTCAAAAGCAGGGACTTCCACCTACTCAATTCCCCAAGCAGGAGTTAGAAATATTCAAGCAGAACATCCGCATCTTCTTCAAGATGGATATGTTTTGAAATATCACAACATCCATCATCCATACATTACTCATGAAGTCATAATTCATGCATATGTCATTCATATACACTGTCATGCATCATACTTTGCATAAAACTAACAAATGTTCTATCAAAGTTTCTCTTGTTTTCTAAAAAGCAGTGTGATCACCGTAAGCAGGTCGAGATTAAGCCCGAACCGGCGGAAAACTATCGAAAGACCGCCCTTGGTGTCCTCCGACGATTGGTCGAGGATTAAGCCCCAAGCGGAAAACTATATCGAAAGATCGCCCTTGGTTGTCCTCGGCGGTGGTCGAGATTAAGCCCGAACCGGCGGAAAACTATCCGAAGACCACCTCGGTTATCCTCCGATAACGGGCAATGGATCAACACCCGATGCACAACAGGGAAGCTATACACATTCTTGCCAACTACAATCTCCCTCAGAGTAATCGACACGAAGATTTATTCTGACCTCTTCCTATTATCAACAGCAACTACAGAGTCTAGCGTACGACTCAGTTGCCTTGGATGGCATCTTAAGCCCATCTCCGACTACTTGTCAACATTTCTTCACTTTCAGAATGCTGCATATATGGTTAAAAATCAATACAGAACAATAACTTCATTCAAAGTGAACACGAAGTCTAACGTACGACTCCCTCCGGATGGCATCTTAAGCCCATCTCCTCTCCGTTCCAGGAACGACTACAGAGCTTAGTGTATGGCTCACTCCCCAGCATCGAGCTTTCCAGATGGCATCTTAAGCCCATCTCCCTCAATTCTCCTATCAACATTCTCGAGTCTAGCGTACGGCTCATCCTCCAAGTATCAAATGGCATCTGTAAGCCCATTCCCGCATCATCCACCAACAGCGAGTGCAAATTTTCAGGTGTACTCGAGTGTTCAATCATCTTCTACATCCAGGTCACGAAAGACAAGCATGTCAATCTAACCCTCCAGTACAAGAAGATTGAACAGGGGCAGCTGTCAAACCCCAAAATTTGCCCTCCATCTTCTCAAAAGATTTCATACATCTATGCTCAAGGATTCCTCAAGAGTTGATCAGACAAACTCTCTCCTAGACAATCAACCCAAACTAGGGTTTGGTATCTCTCAGGCCAAGATGGGCTTCCAACATCTCCAATGGTCCTCATGCCTCCTCATGTGCTTTAAAGATTCTCCATGTCAAGTTTCAAGCTTCACAAGTCAAGTTTCCTCAGACAATTGCTCAGATGGTTGAGAATCAGTTGTATTGGACAAAAAGTCAACTGTGGTCAACATACAGTCAAACTTCATATTTTTGGTCAACATCCTCATTTTGAAGTTACATTCATCATTTGATCAAGGGTTGATCATGATTCATCAAGAAAACTCAAGATTTGCTCAAAGTCAAACTTTCTAAATTAGGGTTTCTAGGTGAAAAGTCAATGAACTTTGGTGATCATAACTTTCTCATACTTTCTCAAATTTTTCCACCACCTCTTGTTTTGAAGGAAATTCAATTCTCTGCAACTTCATGTCTCACAAGAATGTCCAAAAAATGCTTCATTTGAGAGGTATAGCTCAAAACATTACAGGTCATTTTCAAAGTCAACAAAAAGTCAACTTTTTGTTTTGAAGATATATTGATCATGGTAACTCAATTGAGATGAAACCAAAGACATTGTTTAGAGGACTCTTAGAGCTTTCCAAAAGTCCAAGAACACTCAAAATGTGGAAAATTAAGCAAGATACACTATTCAGAAGTTGGGCAATTTTGGACAATTGCACAAAAGGACATTTTGGTCAAAATGCAAAATTTTCCAAATGGGCCTATAATCTTTTGATCCAAACTTGTTCATGACAATATTCTTGACCCATAAATGCTTGGCATTGGTGATTTTCTATTTTCATGATTTATATTTGAATTTTATAACATTTAATTCAAAAATAAATTATGTAAAATATGAAAATTAAGTTTCTTTTTCAAATAAGTTGGATTTATATCTCTCTTAATGTCCAAGAAAGCCCACAACCATTACCAAATTCGTGGCTCATGCATATGGAAGGAAAAAATCAAGTTTTAAAGAAAATTTGATTTGTATTTATTGGAAAATATTTGCACATTCAATTTCCAATCTTTTTTCCTTGTTTTTTCTCTTCCAATCTCTTCTATAAATTGCCAGCATTGTGTACAAGCAGCAGGAGGAAACCCTAGCCCAAGAGAGAGTCCTTATGTTGTCAAATTTTTCCAAGAATTCTTGAAAATCAATTTCAGATCCACCATTTCCACTGTTCGACCATCCAATCCTCTTCGAGGTCTCCGAGTCAAAGCATCCCTTGCATCAAGCCAACTCCTCCCGAATCAAGCCCTCCACCCTCACGGTTTTCACTTTTATCAATTTCGATTTCCATATTACATGCATTGCTAATTGTTTTCATGAGTTTCTTTGAGTTCAGGACATTCATTGGAGTGTATTTGATGCATCACATGTGACTTTCCACGTAAAAAACCCAAGCCACCATTGTTAGGTTTTTAAGGTTGTGAGTTTGAAACTCAAAATCCGGGCCGATTCGGGGCAAGAGGACCTCACCATCGTGTTCGCAAGGTCCGATTTAGTCGATCCGGGCTTTTGTTTCGTTCGATTGATGCATTTTGCGAGGATTTCGGGTTGATGGGCAATCGGAGGCGATGGCCGGCCCTAGCTCGGCGTGGACTCCGGCGAAGGTTGACTGCACGCGTGGCACAATGGCTTGCTATGATTCGTCCGTTCAAAAACAACTGGGGCCTGCGTGCTGACTCGATTTGAATTCAAATATCCATGACACGTTTCACTCTTATATTCATTCTGTTTTCCAATTCCAAACACAGATGCACGCTAGCTCAGATGGCAAAGGCATTGGACCTCAAAGTTTCAACTCCAGGACACCGGTTCGAGCCAGCCGGGGACCTGGTTTTGCCTTTTTCTTTCACAAACTTATATTTTCTAACATATTTTCATATTTTCTTTTATTTT
This sequence comes from Vicia sativa, assembly GCA_021764765.1. Classification (NCBI taxonomy): domain Eukaryota; kingdom Viridiplantae; phylum Streptophyta; class Magnoliopsida; order Fabales; family Fabaceae; genus Vicia; species Vicia sativa. Next base: position 43,547,941 of record CM038793.1, on the reverse strand, counting down.
AATATTTTCCATTTATTTTAATTTCTTTACATATTTTTTATTCTGCATTAAAAAATTACCAAAAAATATTTTCTTTTTGCATTTATATTCTAAAAATCTTTATTTAATTAATAAAATTAAAAAACATATTTTTGCATGCATATTTATTTTGATTTATATTTTTGCATTTAATTCACCTTTAATTGCATTTTAATTATTAAATCTTTTCTAAAAAATCCCAAAAATGTATTTTAATATATTTATCTTATTTCCAGCATGTATTAATTTTTCCATATTAAAATTTGCATTTTTCTAACAATTTTTCTCTTGTTCGATTCATATTGCATTTTCCGATTTCTTCTTTTTGTATAGGTTGATCCGATCAGACGATTTTCTCTTTATCATCTTATTATTTCATTTTCCAATAATGTAATTGCTCATGGGATGTAATAGTTTAATTTAGGACTTTATTTTCCGCATTTTAAATTATGTATCTGCCCCAAAGCCTTGTAATAGCGTAGGACCTTTACATTCCTGCTTTACATTCCGCATTTTACTTTCCGCACCCTTATCAATTGCTAGTAATTAGGCGTGTATGGCAAGATAATAATTGAACATAGCCCATTAATCTTCAAGATAACATATTCTGAATTCAACACACTTCTCTCACACACGCACCCCTTAGGGTAATTCTCTCTCGTTGCCTTACGAATTCAAAATGGTCATGTCCCTCGAACGTAGAGGTATTCTAGCACCGTCGCCTTCCAAACAAATCATCATAGTCCCTTCGATACAAAGATCATAAGACCCACGATGTCGCCTCCGAATACATGATCTTGACCCTCGATTGTCGCCTACGAAAAATGATGATACTTCCTTCGAATGTGCTAGGATACTTCCTACAAGTTGCTTTCTATGACCATCCGATGTCCCTTCGAATGTCTCGCTTACATCCAACGAATGGAGCTACCTACTAACTAATGGTATGGCTAGCGCTATTCTAAAGGAATGTAGAAGTACAACAAAACGACCAATTCTGAGTGGGTAAATAAGTCTCTTAGTTGCTTGCTCTATCAAATGCTTTCCACACCACACACTTTTTTTCAAAGTTCAAATTTTCTTTTCAAAAACAAAACATTTCCGAACACCTTGTATACACTCATACATGAGTCATTACAAAGTCAAAGCGAAATGCCTTTTTTTTCAAAACATCTTTGTCAAACACACAGAAAGCAATTTTAAAAAGTGATCTAGAGCAACTAAGAGCCCGTAGATAACTACGGATGGAAAGGGGGTGCTAATACCTTCCCTTTTCATAACCATTCTCCCGAACTCAGAATCTAACGAAGGTCTTTTTCTGTTACTTTTACCTTCCCTTAATTGGATAAAAATAAAAGTCGGTGGCGACTCTTGCTATCCGCACATTTGGATACAAAAATCCTACAAAGTCAGTTCACCGTATCACAGTATCCTAGTCAACCAGAAGAGGAGCATACATCTTCCCGATCTAATCAACAAATCGAGGTCCCCAACAAAGATCTTTGCTTTAACGCGCCTGTGGAGTTTATTAAATCAAATCTTGACTACCACTACATCAACGTGATCACTAAGGATCAGGGGTACGATTCGGGATACGAATTAGAAAGTGTCGCCGACAATGAGTCTCTTCATTCCGAAGATTGGAGGGTACATCCCTAGAATTCAACGCAAAGGCCAACAGGAAGTACATATGCTGTATCCCATACTTCCCGATCTATTCATCAAGCGGAAGAAGACTGTTTTAGCAGCACGAAAGGCAAGGTCCGTCGTCCAGAGTCTTCAAAACCTACTCAACCAACGACCAAAGTCTACTCAAGGATTAAGCCAAGCGGAAAGCTACCAGAGTACCTCGACTTCCAAGGAGTTCGCCACTACTGGAAACCTATTGAAGTTCGGACTAATGTTCATAGTTCTAAGTAGTTTATCTTTGCTTTTGTTTTGAACTCTCGCTTCGCCCAAAGCGCAGAGATGTTTTATAGGGTTTAGCTTTTAAATAATTTCTCTTTGTCTTGCCCAAGACGAATGAGTTTGTATTTTAGGGCCCTGTTTCATATTGTGAATCATAAATAAAATGCGTTGTTTTGATTCCACACTTTGTGTTTGTTTTCATTTTTACCCCTTCTTGGAAATGATAGTCCTAAAAAACACAATAAAAATTTCAAAAATTTTTAATCTGCATACACTTTCACATTAACTTTTTCAAAAAAGAATGATGATGAAAAAATTAATTAATCAGACATAAATCAAATATGCAGATTAACAGATGGACAAATCCATTGAAAGCAATAACTCTATGCTCTCTCTCAACTTTGAAATTCCCAGTGAAGTCGCCGAGGAAGAAGTTGAAGAAGAGATCCCGGACGAGATTTCTCGACTACTTAAGCACGAGGAAAGAATCATTAAACCTCACAAAGAGCCTTTGGAAGCAATTAACTTGGGTTCTGAGGAAGACAAAAAAGAAGTAAACATCGGAGCTTCACTCGACAGCAGCGTCAAGGGCAAACTGATATATCTTCTCAAAGAATATGTTGATGTGTTCGCTTGGTCCTACCAGGGCATGCCGGGTCTAGATACCAGCATCGTGGAGCATCACTTGCCTTTAAGACCGGAGTGTCCACCAGTTAAACAGAAATTGAGAAGAGTTCACCCTAAAATGGCCGACAAAATCAAAAAGGAAGTTCAAAAGCAGCTCGACGCAGGTTTCCTCGTCACTTCTGAATATCCTCAATGGCTAGCCAACATAGTGCCTGTCTCTAAGAAAGATGGAAAAGTCAGGATGTGTGTTGATTACCGGGATTTGAACAAAGCAAGTCCAAAAGATGATTTCCCACTTCCGCATATTGACATGCTAGTGGATAGCACTGCAAAATTCAACGTCTTTTCCTTCATGGACGGTTTCTCTGGTTACAATCAGATCAGAATGGCTCCCGAAGACATGGAGAAGACATCTTTCATCACGCCATGGGGCACCTTTTGCTACAAAGTAATGCCATTCGGATTAAAGAATGCAGGCGCAACTTATCAAAGGGCAATGACTACTCTCTTTCATGACATGATGCACAAAGAAATCGAAGTCTACGTAGACGACATGATAGCAAAGTCTGACACAAAAGAAGAGCATATAGAGTATCTCTTGAAGTTGTTTCAACGACTAAGGAAATTTCAGCTTCGCCTGAGTCCTAACAAATGTACCTTTGGGGTATGATCTGGAAAGCTCCTAGGTTTCATCGTCAGTCAAAGAGGTATTGAAGTTGAACCTGACAAAGTCAAGGCTATTCAAGAAATGCCTACGCCACATCTGAGCGGTAAGAGGATTTCTCGGACGGTTGAATTACATCTCCAGATTTATCTCTCAAATGACTGCTACTTGTGGGCCGATATTCAAGCTTCTCCGCAAAAATCAAGACGTTGTGTGGACAGAAGATTGCCAAAAAGCATTTGACAGTATCAAGGAATACCTGTCAGAACCACAATACTGATTCCTCCAGTCGAAGGAAGACCATTAATCATGTACCTTACCGTACTAGAAGATTCCATGGGTTGCGTGCTTGGACAGCAAGATAAAACTGGTAAGAAGGAGCATGCCATTTACTACTTGAGTAAAAAGTTCACAGACTGTGAAACTCGTTACTCCATGCTCGAGAAAACATGTTGTGCTTTGGTATGGGCTTCAAAACGTCTCCTCCAGTACATGATCAATCACACGACTTGGTTAATCTCCAAAATGGATCCAATCAAGTACGTCTTTGAAAAGCCTTCCTTAACAGGAAGAATTGCACGATGGCGGATGCTGTTATCTGAATATGACATCTAGTACCGTGCCCAAAAAGCGGTCAAAGGAAGCATTCTCGCCGATCACTTGGCTTATCAGCCGCTCAACGAATACCAATCTCTCAAGTTTGTCTTCCCAGACGAGGATGTTATGTACTTAAAGATGAAAGATTGTGACGAACCGTTGCCCGAAGAAGGTCCTGATCCAGAATCTAGATGAGGCTTAATCTTTGATGGAGCAGTTAACGTTTATGGCAATGGAATTGGGGCAGTCATCATCACTCCCGAGGGTTCTCATATCCCATTTTCCGCCAGGTTGCAATTTGATTGCACTAACAACATCGCAGAATATGAAGCTTGTATCATGGGTATTGAAGAAGCCATCGACTTGAGGATCAAGATCCTTGACATATATGGAGACTCAGCGCTTGTGATCAATCAAATCAAAGACAAGTATGAAACTCAACATCTTGGTCTGATTCCCTACAGAGATTATACAAGACGTTTGTTGACTTTCTTCAACAAAGTGGAACTACATCATATCCCTCGAGATCAGAATCGAATGGCAGACGCCTTGGCCACTTTATCTTCCATGTTTAAAGTCAACAATTGGAACTATATGCCTAAGATCCATATCAGACGCCTTGAAAGACCTGCATATGTATTCGCAACTGAAGCAGTCTTCGACGATAAACCGTGGTTCCACGACATCAAGCGTTTCCTTCAAACACGAGAGTACCCACTCGGGGCATCGTACAAGGATAAGAAAACTCTAAGGAGGCTTTCTAGAAATTTCTTCTTGAATGAAGATGTGTTATACAAAAGAAACTTCGACATGGTCCTGCTCAGATGCGTCGACAGACAAGAAGCAGACACGATCATCCATGAAGTGCATGAAGGATCCTTTGGAACGCATTCAAATGGGCATGCAATGTCCAGAAAAATCTTGAGAGCAGGATACTATTGGATAACGATGGAATCTGATTGCTGTAAACACGTCAAGAGATGTCACAAGTGTCAAATCTACGCAGATAAGATCCATGTGCCTCCGACTCTACTCAACGTTCTCTCCTCTCCGTGGCCTTTCTCCATGTGGGGCATTGACATGATCGGGATGATCGAACCAAAAGCATCCAATGGACATCGCTTCATTCTAGTGGCTATTGATTACTTCACCAAATGAGTTTGAAGAAGCATCCAACGCCAACGTCACAAGACAAGTGGTTGTGAGGTTCATCAAGAACAACCTCATTTGCCGATACGGAATTCCAAGTAAGATCATTACAGACAATGGATCGAACTTGAACAACAAAATGATGAAAGAACTGTGTGAGGAATTCAAGATTGAGCATCATAACTCATCTCCTTACCGGCCAAAGACGAACGGCGCCGTTGAAGCTGCCAACAAGAACATCAAAAAGATCGTCCAGAAAATGGTCATCACCTACAAAGACTGGCACGAAATGCTGCCATTTGCTCTGCATGGGTATCGTACTTTAGTACGCACTTCAACAGGGGCAACTCCTTTTTCTCTAGTATACGGCATGGAAGCGGTGCTCCCAGTAGAAGTTGAGATCTCGTCAATGAGAGTTCTCATGGAAACTAAGTTATGTGAGGCCGAATGGTGTCAAAGCAGATACGATCAGCTGAACTTAATTGAAGAAAAGCGCCTGACCGCTCTGTGTCATGGACAATTATATCAAAGAAGGATGAAGAAAGCTTTCAACAAAAAGGTCCGACCTCGTGAATTCCAAGAAGGCGACCTCGTGCTTAAAAAGATTATGTCTTTTCAACCTGATTCTAGGGGCAAATGGACTCCTAATTACGAAGGCCCATACATCGTCAAAAGAAGCTTCTCTGGCGGTGCTATGACTCTCATAACCATGGACGGTGATGAACTCTCGTATCCTATGAATGCTGATGCAGTCAAGAAATACTTTGTCTAAAAAAAAACAAAAGAACAACTCGGTAAGTCAAAAACCCGAAAAGGGCGGCTTAGGCAAAAAAGAGCGTCTCGGTGGATTGAAAACCTGAAAAGGCAGTCCAGGCAAAAATTAGAGACAATAAACAGAAAATATCCTGATAGATTGAAAACCTGAAAAGGGAATCTAGGCAAAAATAAGGATACAAAAATGACAAAGTAACTGCAATCAACTCTTCTGAAGCAACAAGCACAGTTGGAATTCAATGTTGTTAGGGATAATAGCGGTTATTTGCTTTCAATGTAGCCTTTTCCCAATAAATTATCATTTCCAACTTTTGTAAATAACTCATGGAATCACGCCTTTGGCTGATTACCATTCTATCAATAAATTTGAGCCTTGTGCCTTTTTGTTTGCAATTCTTGCTTTATTCTGTTTTGCAAAATAACGCTTTTTATTATGAAAATCACTTTTGAAACAAAAGAAAAAAAAGTCTTAAATAAATTTTTACATCAAATTTTGAAATAAAAGCGAAAGTTTCCTTTGAACTATGTACATAGAAGAAACTTCAACAGTTTTCTCCATAAGTGTTTCGATCTCCGAAAGATAGAACAACTGCTACGGAAGTTTTCTTCTCCTCAACAGAGATTATCAAAGGACGATATTCTTATCCAAAAAGAATTTCCAACAGAGTTGCCAATGAAATGCCTTTTTCAGAAAGTTTAAAGCATGCAACTCAAATTCATCATCAGTGAACGTCTACACCATGATTACAGATGTTGCTGAGTATTTGTTTGAACTGTGACGTAGTCCTTTTCCCAAATATCCTCTTTGTTGTCTTGTCAAGTATCGTCAGTATGCATATGACATTCATAACATTCATAGATAATAACATCATTAATGAATTTCTGCATTCCTCAATGTTTGCTTCCATATCACTAGTTTAGATTACATTTACTCATGTGAATGTGTCATCTCTCCAGCAGATTATCCCCAAGAAGAGAAATACATCTTTTCTCTATCATGTTCCCCAACTGAGAACATTCCTCACCGGGAACAATGTCTTGATTGACCGTTTCTTTCCAGTTCATTCCTGGATAGAACTTTGTCTCTAACCAACAAAACAATAAACAATAGTCTCATCATCTGAGCTGTTTATTTCCTTCTTATCTTGAAACTGATCATAAAATGTTTGTTCTTCTTATGACAGTTCAAGAAATCTCCGCAGTTGTCTTTCTGTCTAAAAGGGAAAACCTGTATCTTTCAATAAAAAATGCTCGGATCTTCTCAAGAGAGAGATCCTCGGCAAGATTGTATCCGTGAAAATAGAAACTCATTTGAGATCTATTCCCATTATTGACTGTTATTCACAAAGCTGAATATTCAGTAATATATCTCAAGATTTACCTTGTTATAGTTATCGCTTCACTGATAATTGGTAATATCTTCGAGGCTCATTACCATAAACTATCACAAGGCTGATAATTGGTAATATCAACTTCACTTACCTTAAACATTGTCACATGGCTGACAGAAGGTAATCTCTTTGTTTCCCAAAGCGAAACAGATATTCACGTGTTTTGTGAATCTCTTTTTCCCCAGCGAGACATATTGCTTGTTTCCCAACAAACAGGATTCTCTCTTCCTAGACAGATTGAGTCATCCTCACAATTTTTCCCCATCATATCCATCTTTGACATATCTGGGTGAAACTTTTTGCAATCATTTTGCATCACTCGCATCTTTTGGTATCTTAGGTCCAAAGTTTGCGTATTCTGATATTTAAGTCTCTTCACACCTATCAAAACGAAGATATTCATCTTCATATCTCAGGTTGAAGAAACTTAAATAGGGGCATCTGTCATACCCCAATTTTTGACCTAATATACCACCTTACATTTGCATCATTGCATCACTACGATTCGAGCAATTAATCGGTGTAGCTTCTACGTGTCAAAATTAGGGTTTCATCAATTTTCATCGATTCAAGAGGCAACCAATTAGGGTTTGAGTTTCATTCACTTCATTTGATCTATCTTGATCAAATCATCAACCTCGATCTTGGATATCCAACTTTTCTCATTGATCTATCAAGGATCGACCAATTAGGGTTTTTGTCGAGCATGAGTAATCTCTGATTTTCTGATCAATGAATGACTTTTTTGATTGGAGATTGATCTTCATATCTTAGATACAACATGTTGACCTAATTTCTGGATTCAAAACATCACAGAAGTCCACAGGATTCATCAGTCAATTTCTGAAACATCTGATGAAATTTCATCTGCACTGAAAAGTCAAACGTTGACTTTTGGTCAACTTTTTCAAGACAAAACTTTTTCAATCATCAAAATACTTCAAATAATCCATCATGATCATAAAAAATCAAGAAAATTGGAAAAGTCAACAAAAAGTCAAAATTTCTAACACATAGAAAAATTTTCAAGTGTTAAAATTTCTTACTTTTTCCAAACTTCATGGCATTTTTTCACATAGTTCCACTTTGAATTGGAAAAAACTCAAAACATGAAAGTTGTAGCCCTTGAAACAAGCTTTCTAAAATGTCCAAGAACTATCAAATCCATGGAGTCTAGCCATACTTTTGAATTTGAAATTTAGAGCTCCAAAATCCATAATTTTCAAGTACAAAGTTCAAAATTATAAGTCATTTTGAGTTTTTCTTTCTTTCTTTCTAGAAGCATGCCACCTAGCCAAGAGGATTAGAGATGATAAATATCAGAGGGAGAGTAATTGTAAAGAGATAGGATCAAGGTAAGAATTAACCATGGTTAAAAGGAAGTTTCCTTTTGCATTTAATGCAAAAATGACTTCCTTGCCCTCTAAGGCAAGTTGAAATTACCAAGGCCAAACTTTCTCACTTATTTTTCAGAACTCGTGGCCTATAAATAGAGGTCTTGTTTTCAATTTCAAACCACACCAAAGACATGCAAGTACATGCTTTCATTCTTCTTTCTTAAGATTCAAGAATCATAGTTCAAATTGCGAAAACTTGCATTTTGGAAAACTTGTGAAAAACTTTAAGTAATTTGGTGTCTAACATGTTTTAATATCAATATGAAACTTGTTTAAAGCATAAAATCAACACTAGCCAAGCTGGAAATCAGTTTTCACATTCCATGTTCATAAACTTGCCCAAACTGCCTTATACTTCGAATTTGAACTTTGGCTTGAGTATCTTGAGTTCTGATCATGCAAACATCATCAACATACATCATAGACATGATGCAGATCATTAACAACAAGCGTATGACTTTAACATCGATTTCCAGTTTTCCTTTTGAGCTTGTGCAGGTCGACTTGGTCAGAGCAATCCAAGCAAACTCATGATGTGCAGACCATCCTCACACCTTCCATAAAGGTCGTTGGTGCTCAAGCAATCACAAAAACTCAACTGGAAACGCTCAAACACTGAATTCGATTCCAGCTTCAACAGGTAGGAACACTAACTTCGAACTCCATGATTCTTTAATTCAATTGAAAAAAACTCTTGGCCATTTGTTTTCTGCACTATCCACGATCATTAACCCTCAATCAATTGAAGAATTCATCAACCATACATGATTTCAATTAGATTCTTCAGTTTTATGGTTCTTCATGTTCTTCAGAAATTTAATTACGTTTATCTCAAAATAAATGGAATTAACCACTACCATCATGTTCCTTGTTAAAATTCGTGCTAGTTTGATGTTTACATCATTCGTTTTCATTGAGAAACAAGAACTCTATGGCTGGTTGAAGGATTGAGGAAGCCGAAGATGGAGTTCGCGCGTGTTTTCAAAATTCAAATAAAAGTTTGTAATATATTTAACTGATTTGGCATAAGTTAATGGATGTATCACCGCCCCAGCGGTTGCCAGCTCACTCTTAAAACTCTCTTGCCACGTCTTGCCCAATGGTCCCGGGTTCGAGTAGCCTTGGGACCATGTTTATAAACTTTTGTTTTCTCTTCATATTTTTTTCAAACTTTGACTTCTTCAAAACCCAATCAAAACTCCTCATTTTGAGGTGATTTTTTTTACACTTGTCAATTAATATGTCTATTTTGAGATAGTGTCAAAAATTTCCAGAAAAACTTTCATCCGATTATGTTTTTATCGAGCCGAAAACGGTACTTTTGAGTACTTTTTGAAACACCTTTAAAGGTGATTTTTTTTCAAACTTTCGAAGCCCGATTCTTTTCAAAACTTTTCATAAGTAAATTTCACTTTTCAAAAACACTTTCAAATAACATTCTTCAAAATTTTCATCAAACTTGCATCTTTTTCCATGATCGATCCGATTAAACGATAAAACCAAATTCAATTTCTCTCGAATTTCTTAAACCGATCATGGGCCTCCCTCACGGTGTAAGTCCCAATTCTTTTATGTACATAGCTATTTCATTGTACATATCCAACATTCTTTATGTACATACATATTTTCCTTGTACATATCAAATTCTTTTCATACACATGCAAACTTTTACCTGTACATAATACAGATGTCTTTTGTAAAATACAGACAAACTTTGATCGTTTGTTTGTGATTGTATATACACTGAATACCATTGATATTAAAAGGAGCATTATTCCCTATGAAACTGCTTTTAAACCAATGGGCCACCTTATGGTGTAAGTCCCAACCCTCCTATGTACATCCACAACTCCTCGTACATAAATACTCGTTCGTGTACATATTTACTTCCTTGTACACAATTCAAACTTGTAAATAATCAAAGTTGTGCTCGTTTTAAACGTTCGTTTCACATACACTTGTTTATATTTCCTTCATAAACTCTTGTAAATAAACTTTACATGCATTGTTTATATTTCCTTCATAAACTCTTGTAAATAAACTTTACATGCATTGTTTATATTTCCTTCATAAACTCCTGTGAATACATATCACACACACACACTTGTTTATACAACTGTCTAGTTATAACATAACAACTAGTCTAACCAATAGGTTCCCCACAGTATTAGCCTTCTCTTGGGCTTTGTACAAGACAACTCATCCCTACAGAGTTTAGCCTCCTCTTGGGCTTTGTATAAGGTAACTCATTTCAACTGAGTTCAGCCTCCTCTTAGGCTTCATATAAGAAAACTCATTCATCTGAGTTTAGCCTCCGCTTAGGCTTCATATAAGACAACACTCCCCTATTGAATCAGCCTCCTCTTGGGCTTCGTTCAAAAGAACTCCTCATTGAGTTTAGCCTTCTCTTGGGCATCATACAATGAAAGAGATTAGGAAATCTCTTAACAGCCTCCTATCGGGCTTCCAATACAAAGAATCACCCGCGCTAGGATAGAACCCTGAGAGTATGATTTCCCGGTGAAATCACTCTTGAAATCCTAAGAGGATGGTTTCTCAGTGAAACCACTCTTAAAGCCAAAGCCAGCCATACCCTATAGCTTCCTCTTGAGCTTCATACAAGGACCCTTGATGACCCTCGGAATGCCTTCTCTTGGGCTCATAATACAAGGACCCTCGATGACCCTCGGAATGCCTCCTCTTGGGCTTACAATACAAGGACCCACAGGCTTCTTAAAATCATCCCCCTAATCCCTAATCAATTTCTCCTCGAGATTTAGACATTTATCATCTCTATGGAAGAAGTATCTCATCTATCACATCACATACAATCAAACACTTTTTAAACATTTTTTCAAACAAAAGCATCTTTTAATCTATAAGTGGTAACGCTTGTACACTCAAGCAAAACACCCAATACTTAAAATTAAAGATTCAATCATCTTTCAAACATCTTTCTTAACTTGTAAGTGGTAATGCTTGTATACTCAAGAAAAACACCTAATACTTACGATGAAAGATTCAATCAATCAACCCTTCAAAATGTATGTGATGAAATAGATTAGATACATTTTTCATTAAGATGACACTTGACTTTGTCTCTTAATAACACCCGTTGCTTCCACTAGCATAAGTGGGAACTACGATTGCTCTGACTTTCTCAACATCCCTTTGAGAATACGTAGGCACAAGGTCTAATCCTTGGCGAGCATACTTCTTTCTCCCTCAAACCAAACAAACCATAGCTCCCTTAGATCCGAGCTACAAATGCTCTGATTCCCATTAAGGGATATGTATGCAGAAGATCCCAATGATCTTTGCGAGCACAATAATAACAAAACCTAGGATCCCACATAATCTACCCTTCTTAAAATCCAAAGGAGAAACCTTCCCAAGAATAGAATAAAAATTTAAAACACAGAAACATATCAAACTATTCATATATAAGGCTATAGATAACTATATATATTTAGGGTGCCACATCTATTCCCTTTATATAACAAACCCCCTTGCTCATAATCTCCACAATGCGTTGCGTCTAGTTCACGCTAGTCGTACTGCATATCATATTTATTGAGGGTATTGCAGCTTTCCCCTTTTTCATCTGAATTTTCTTGTTTTGGAAACAATAAAGCTTGATTCTCCCGACATCTTTAAAAACAAATCAAAAGAGTAAATCGTTTCGAGCCAGAGATTTGAATTCTGATTCGATTCCCTCACGCGTCACTTTTTAACGCAAACATTATCGAAGAGCAATCCATCTCCAATCATCCATAACCAAGCCCTAGTGTTGTTTTCTAAGCTAATCTATCAAAAAGTATAAACTGATGGAATTTAGGAGCAAGAATCCAACCCAAAAACCATAACTCTAAAAAATGATGCAAAATGAAATTATAAAGAAAATCTGGTCCACACGCGTCGCCCGATGACGATTCCTATAAACTTGGATCAGATTGAGCCACATCCTTAACTGACATAAATATCTACAGTTGCCTGACGACAGACAGCTACACACGACGATACAAGTTTTCCTTGCCCAGCGACCCAGCAGCTAAGCTAGGCAGAGCGGTCCAAAATTGGACCCTTCCTCTCACTCCATTGTCGCCCAAGACGCAGACGCGATGGACCTCATCTAACCATCTCCCGATAATCCACACAAGAAAACAACTTTTGTTGTTTTCTCTTGCACAACTTGGAATGGCTTCTCTTTTTGCCTTATTCCATTATTGATCAACAATGCATCTTGGAGCTCCATTTGGAATTTATTCTCAATGCTCCAATAATGCGACAAATATATAAAAAATTAATCAAATGGTACAATATGTGTACAAAACGCAAAAAAACGTATTTACAACAAAAAGTGGGGTTATTCAACCAATATTAACAAACAAGAACGGATAAGTGCCACAAAATATATATACAAAATAACTACATTTTAGCACTTAACAACTCTCCCCAACTTGGCACAATGTTTATCCTTAAACAAAGTCAAGTAACTCAAAGAAACAGAGAATGATCATCAAATAATCACGAATCAACAAGTTTTAAAACAGAAACAAATGTATGGTTCAAACGAAAACGTACACAAGCAAAGCACATGCTTACCACCATCCTACAACGATAATATATAAACGAAACAAATCCTAAGTACGAAAATCATGCAAAACATTCTAAAACAAAACAAGCTCAATCATGAATCAAACCTAGCAAAAATTCACCAGTAGATGAAGAACACACAAAGGTGAGGGACAAAAAACACTCATCCATAATCTTGCAAACAAAAGACTAAATTATGCATTCATCCAAAAACTTAATTGATAATACAAATGCAAGAATCACAAGGGGTTTTCAAGGATGTAATGTGGCTTGGTTAAGAAACAAGTGATAAGTCCTTAAGCTAATCGAGACAAAAACTTGTCGAAACCTAAGAAAGTGATCAACTCGAAAAGACTCAAGCATAAAATCTCAATCAAAATTATTCTTCATCACAAATTGTAAAACCAAAACACCTCACTTATTAACACAACATTATTCATACTCTTTTTGTTTTTCTTTTTCAAAGCTTTTTCTATTTCTTTCTTTCTTTCTTTTTCTAAGCTTTCTTTTTCACATTTTCCGTTTCTTTTTATTTTCTCTTAACCTCATACCAACCTCAATATAAGTACATAAACATTCCTCTCCCCAACTTGAATCCAACACATAATTATGTGAATACTCCCTACTTTCTAAGACAAGGTAAAAATTCATACAACAACATATAGTTGAGGGTTCAAAAAACAAAGAAATCAACATCCATAAAAAAGTGAATTCAACACTCATAGACAAGCATCAAGTTCAAATAAACATGGATATTGATAAAAGCTCAAATGGGTTTACAAATGACCACACACTCACAAGGTGAATTGAATATTTGACCAAGGTAGTTGTGCTCAAAATCAAACAAAATTCCTTGATCATTTTCATGCATTCATACAATCAACAAAAAACAAAAGATTAAGCATAATAAAATCAAGCTAAAACAAGCATGTGGCCTCTAGCATATGTAAACAATGGAAAGCTTCCTCACATTTATGGTTAAAAGGGAACTAAAGTGATTCAATTCATGAGAAAGTAATGCAAAAAGAATGAATGACATGGTAATCGTATAAATGATAAATTTCCTAAACATGTTATGCTATAAAAAGTGATAAATGAGTACCTGACATGTACCAAATTTGAAACTAACATTACCATACATCTGCGAGTTGAAACGATCAAACTCGGAAAATCACAAAATGCAACCTCAAGCTACCAGACCAAAATTTGAGTCCAAACAACAACATAAGATTTAAAAAAACAAAATTTATAATATTTACAAGGAACAAAACTCCTCAAGCTAAACAAGACAAGCTTGCGGAAATCACAATTTGACAAAACAAAACAAATACAAATAATAATACGAAAACTTGGTGAAAATGAATTAACAAGTTGAAAAGTGAAGATTTAAAATTAAGAGCAAGTCCTATTTCAACTTGTTAAAACACAAGGCACCACACATATAAACAACATAAACAAACATGCTTGTTTTACGTCGTAATCTCAACGCCTTTATTATGCGAGCTACTAACCTCCTCTCGTCATGCCATGATGTTGCCACACCGCGCAAACTTAAATAGAGTGTCCTAACAACCACACAACAAATATTACAAAAATGAGACATGTAATGCCTGAAATTAATTAATTAGTTAATTAAATTATTGAAGGATTTAATTATTGGGTATAGACGAGGTTTGAGAATTTACCGGAATAATTGGATTTATCGCAATTATTATAAGAGGCATTTTGAATTAATACGTTATTTGGGTTGATAAGCTGATAATCAGATAATTAGTCGGTTTAACCAGGAGAAAATATTATTTGTAATTAATAATAGTTTTATTAGAAATTAATATTAGAAATAATATTAATATTAGTAGAATTATTAATTAAATTAGTTGAGTTAAGTCGAATTGTGAGTGAATCGTTAAATTAATGGTCGAATGAAAATTAGTCAGAAGAAGCATATTATTAGACTTTAATTATTATTTTAGAACTATTAAAATTAAATGTAGAAGATTAATTAATTAGAATGATGAATTAGTATTTTAAGGGTACTATTTAATAAACCCAATTCATAATAGTAGTTCACTACTAATATTATTATTATTTGGTAACTTGTAACAACCATATAAAAAGGAAAAATAAAAGCAAGTGGTATAGAAAATAAAGGAAAAGAAATAAGTGGCAAAAAGAGGAAAAGAAGAAGTCACGTAGCAGGAGGGAAAAAGGAGAGAAAAAAGGAATAGGGTTCCTGGCAATGTTCGTTTATTACCGGAGATTGGCGTTTTTCCGATCAATTTTCCGAGTTTCCTTCAATCCAAAAGTAAGGGGTGGGGTTCGGATTGTATAATCGATTCTAAGATAATTTTTATGTGGGTTTAGGGTTGCTAATCATGTTTCGTCGATGAATTTATGTTGCTTGCATGAATAATATTGCTCCCTGATTGAAATCATTTATGCTATATGTGTTGTTTTGCAATTGTTGTATGTGTATGAATGGTTGCGATGCGAAGAAAAATTTCATGATGCTACAGGGAAGGAGGCGACCGCCCCTTGGAGAAACAAGGGAGGAGGCGACCGCCTCAGGGGCTGAAGAAAGAGGGAGACGTCCGTTTCCTTGGGTGAAGGGGTGTTTGAGGCGACCGCCTCAGTGTGGGGGTGGGTGTCTCAATTCCATTCTTGGTCTCGTGCCTTAGGGATGTAGTGTATTAGTATTAGCATATTATAAGGAAACTGAACATAAACTAGTACTGCTAGCATGATGAAATAATAATAGGGGATGAAGAATTACATGACAGTGTGTGAAATTAGTCTTAGCAGTAGTAGAATTACTCTAGCAGCAATAAGAAATCATACCAGGAAACTAGTATTAGCAGCAACAAATGGTAACTGACAGTGTAGATTAATTAAGAGAATGATCCATAATAATGCAGAAAATTACTAAGGAGTGACAGAATTAATTAGTAGAATGAATAGGACTAATTAGTAATGTTGCAGAAAACTAAAAATCGAGCAGAAGATAATACTGTCAGTCTATTTAAGCTGAGAAATTTGTTTCTCGGAATTGGACGAAATTTTGCATAATAGTTCGGGCAGACGGGTAGTTAAATAAAACTGTTTCGTTTTGTTGGAATTCGCGTTGGTTGCTGGATTTGCAGGTATTGTCGGAACGATGTTATTTGTTCCCGAATTGGACAATCTTTGAATCGTAGGCTTAAATGGCCAAAGTCGAAAACTGAAGTTGATTGTATTTAATTATGAATTGCGTTGTGTTGTTGTCGTTAATTGTTGTTGAAGTTGCAGTTAATTGTGTTAATTATGAATTGTGTTGTGTTGTTGTTGTTAATTGTTGTTGATGTTATAGTTGATTGTGCTAATTATAAATTGCGTTGTTATTGTTGTTGGTAATTATTGTTGAAGTTGAAGTCGAAGTTGATTGTTTAAGTTGATGAAGAATTATGCATATTTCAAGCGCCGTTGATTTAAGTTGTTGTTGATGTTGTAGTCGTTGTAGCATACATATTCATGTGCATTATTAAGTTGGCCTGGATTGGCACCACGTTGAAAGTTGAAGGTTTATGCCTTGTTGAAATGCCTCGATAACCTGGCATGATTTTAAGTTGGGAGTTTACTCCAAATGGATCCACATGCATTTGCATTAGTCGAGTCGCATCTGAGTCACATTTTTATGTTGTCGTTGATTATTGTGTTGTTCTGTGGATATCGTACGTTGTTGATTAAAGTAGTAATTATTGTATGATTCTTTACCTAGCATATGAATTATCGTACTTTTGCTTATATTTTTCGATATCTCACACTTTCTATTTTCTTGGCCGTTACCTTTATATTGGTAACGTGCAGGTACTCCAGTCGAGGATTTAGTTGTTGTTAGTTCGATTGGGTAGTCGCTCTCATACGTAACACTCGGGGATGAACGCTAGTTGTTTAGTGGTTTTGGATTTGTTGTTGAATAACCATGTTGATACATGAAAAGTAATTGTTGGTTTTAAAATGGTTTTAAAGTTGAAAAGTTGTTATAACTTCTAAATTGAATAATGTAGTTCAGCTGATTTTATATTAATAAAGTTAAACTCATGTTATTTCAGTTCATCCGAACTTAAGTGTTATGTATCTGTGATAACATGTTATTGTTTAGTTGAATTATAATACTCCAATTATTTGTTGAAAAGAATTTTGCAACTCTGATTTTCTTAATAATTACCGGGGTAGAATTGGGGTGTTACAAGTTGGTATCTGAGCAGGTCGGTGTGTCCGGCCAGTGTTGTCTAACATTGTTCATTCCTCTGTACGCGATAACTGTGTGAAACACTGTCGGTACTTGTTGTTTTCTGATTCTGTTGCAGGAGTTAGTTGATGCTAAGTGGGGGAGAAGCTTTGCTTCTGAGATGTGTTTGGTTGAGAGACATTAGTTAGTATGTTGTGGTTGGTTACAGTGCAAGCGCTGTTGGAGCTTTGTTGATTCCTGAATTCGAAGGTAACATGGCTTTAAGATTTTGGTCATTTAACGAGTTGGAGCATCTTGAAAGAGGATGATCAAGAATTGTTAGGATTGACTTCTCGGAGGATGAGAATCAATGTAAAGATTATTGATGTGCAAGTGTGGCGCAATTTGTTGATGTGAGAGCGACGATTAAGTAACAGATTGTTGTAGGCCGTGTTGTGGGATTATTGGTAAGTAATGAAAAGTTGTAAAGTTGTTGGGTTAGTTGGTTGGATTCTTTGAACCCCGAATCATGGTTGGAATGCGAAGAGGAGGATGTGATTCAAAGAATAAGAGTATTGGTAACAGTGTAAGGTAATTTTGTTCTGATGTTATCGTCAAAGGTGTATTAGTATGTAATGTAAGACGTCGGTGTTGGCATGCTCAGATAATTTTGGAAGTTGATGAATTATGATAATTTTGATGACGTAAGCATAAATTTTAAAAGGAACACTATTGTAGTTGGTCATGACGGTTTACACTTCACTATAATTGTCAAATATCTATTGACAAGTTGAGGACTTGATCACCCTTAATCCATTGTTGATGGTTGACGAAATCACAGTGGAAGATGTAGACTTACATTACTATTTTAATAGTGCACTAAGTAATGGATTTTATCTCCAGGAGATAATTGCTTTTGAGTTGACGAGAGTTAGTAGAGGAATATCAATGAAGAAGTTGAGGAGTATTGAACAATGGAGCATAGATGGTTTATGTGCAAACTATCATCGTGGAATGAGAAATTGAGAACGTTGAAAGGAAGATGAGGCTAAAATGATGATTATTAATTGTTTAGTTGACCGAGGTTGATTGAGCAGTACTCACTAAGGTGGATAATTCGAGTGGCGCAGCGGAAGCATGAGGTGCTAGGCTGTGGTGGTTCTCATAAATTTTGCGGATTTCCTAAGGATGTTATTATAGTTGTGAGTTGATAGTTTGTTGTGCGTATATTTGTTGAGTTAAGCTGTTAAGTTGACATTATAGTGATTCTATTTCGTTGTCATGATGTTGTTGTGGGTTACCGTAAGTAAGGAATAATACTCCATAGAATGATGAGGTTGATGAAGTTGGCTATAGTGATGTCACTATGAGGTTGATATGACGAGATGAATAGAGTTGTTGGTGTTTCGCGGATGAATAACTTTAGAGTATGACAGTAAGAATTGTATAGGTGTTTTGGTGGGAATATATCAATGAAATAAAGACGCGATCTTGTACCAATCGAGTACGAGCAAGTAAATGATTACTACTATGTTGTAAGACAATTATTTCAAGATGTTGATAAAATGGTTGGCAAGATAGTAACGATTATGTTGCAAGAGCATTGGAAGATTGAGATATAAGTATCAGATTTAAGCCATGGTTGGGTTGTTATTTAATCGAAAGATTGGATGCGAATGTAATGTTAAGGATGGTTGTGTCGGATAGATTTTCGAGGACGAAAATATCCTAAGTGGGGGAGAGTTGTAATGCCTGAAATTAATTAATTAGTTAATTAAATTATTGAAGGATTTAATTATTGGGTATAAACGAAGTTTGAGAATTTACCGGAATAATTGGTTTATTGCAATTATTATAAGAGGCATTTTGAATTAATACGTTATTTGGGTTGATAAACTGATAATAAGATAATTAGTCGGTTTAACCAGGAGAAAATATTATTGGTAATTAATAATAGTTTTAATAGAAATTAATATTAGAAATAATATTAATATTACTAGAATTATTAATTAAATTAGTTAAGTTAAGTCGAATTGTGAGTGAATCGTTAAGTTAATGGTCGAATGAAAATTATTCAGAAGAAACATATTATTAGACTTTAATTATTATTTTAGAACTATTAAAATTAAATGTAGAAGATTAATTAATTAGAATGATGAATTAGTATTTTAAGGGTACTAATTAATACACCCAATTCATAATAGTAATTCAGTACTAATATTATTATTATTTGGTAACTTGTAACAACCATATAAAAAGGAAAAATAAAAGCAAGTGGTATAGAAATAAAAGGAAAAGAAATAAGTGGCAAAAAGAGGAAAAGAAGAAGTCACGTAGCAGGAAGGAAAAAGGAGAGAAAAGAGGAATAGGGTTCTTGGCAGTGTTCGTTTGTTGTTGGAGATTGGCGTTTTTCTGATCAATTTTCCGAGTTTCCTTCAATCCAAAGGTAAGGGGTGGGGTTCGGATTGTATAATCGATTGTAGGATAATTTTTATGTGGGTTTAGGGCTGCATAATTACACTTCTAATCATGTTTGGTCGATGAATTTATGTTGCTGTAATGAATAATATTGCTCCCTGATTGAAATTGTTTATGCTATATGTGTTGTTTTGCAATTGCTGTATGTGTATGAATGGTTGCGATGCAAAGAAAAATTTCATGATGCTACAGGGAAGGAGGGGACCGCCCCCATGGATAAAGAAGGGAGGAGGCGACCGCCTCAGGGGCTGAAGAAAGAGGGAGACTTCTGTCTCCTTGGGTGAAGGGGGTGTGAGGCGACCGCCTCAGTGTGGGGGTGGGTGTCTCAATTTCATTCTTGGTCTCGTGCCTTAGGGATGTAGTGTATTAGTATTAGCATATTATAAGGAAACTGAACATAAACTAGTACTGCTAGCATGATGAAATAATAATAGGGATGAAGAATTACATGACAGTGTGTGAAATTAGTCTTAGCAGTAGTAGAATGACTCTAGCAGCAATAAGAAATCATACCAGGAAACTAGTATTAGCAGCAACAAATGGTAACTGACAATGTAGATTAATTAAGAGAATGATCCATAATAATGCAGAAAATTACTAAGTAGTGACAGAATTAATTAGTAGAATGAATATGACTAATTAGTAATGTTGCAGAAAACTAAAAATCGAGCAGAAGATCATACTGTCAGTCGATTTAAGCGGAGAAATTAGTTTCTAGGAATTGTACGAAATTTTGCATAATAGTTCGGGAAGACGGGTAGTTAAATAAAACTGTTTCGTTCCGTTGGAATTCGCGTTGGTTGCTGGATTTGCAGGTATTGTCGGAACGATGTTGTTTGTTCCCTAATTGGACAATCTTTGAATCGTAGGCTTAAATGGCCAAAGTCGAAAACTGAAGTTGATTGTAGTTAATTATGAATTGCGTTGTGTTGCTGTCGTTAATTATTGTTGAAGTTGCAGTTAATTGTGTTAATTATGAATTGTGTTGCGTTGTTGTTGTTAATTGTTGTTGATGTTGCAGTTGATTGTGTTAATTATAAATTGCGTTGTTATTGCTGTTGGTAATTGTTGTTGAAGTTGAAGTCGAAGTTGATTGTTTAAGTTGATGCAGAATTATGCATAATTCAAGTGCCGTTGATTTAAGTTGTTGTTGATGTTGTAGTCGTTGTAGCATACATATTCATGTGCATTATTAAGTTGGCCTGGATTGGCACCACGTTGAAAGTTGAAGGCTTATGCCTTGTTGAAATGCCTCGATAACCTGGCATGATTTTATGTTGGGAGTTTACTCCAAATGGATCCACATGCATTTGCATTAGTCGAGTCTCATTTGAGTCACATTTTTATGTTGTCATTGATTATTGTGTTGTTCTGTGGATATCGTACGTTGTTGATTAAAGTAGTAATTATTGTATGATTCTTTACCTAGCATGTGAATTATCGTACTTTTGCTTATATTTTTCGATATCTCCCCCTTTCAATTTTGTTGGTCGTTACCTTTATATTGGTAACGTGCAGGTACCCCAGTCGAGGATTTAGTTGAGTAGTCGCTATGATACGTAACACTCGGGGATGAACGCTAGTTTTTTAGTGGTTTTGGATTTGTTGTTGAATAACGATGTTGATACATGAAAAGTAATTGTTGGTTTTAAAATGGTTTTAAAGTTAAAATGTTGTTATAACTTCAAAATTGAATAATGTAGTTCTGCTAATTTTATATTAATAAAGTTAAACTCATGTTATTTAAGTTCATCCGAACTTATGTGTTATTCATCTGTGATAACATGTTATTATTTAGTTAAATTATAATACTCCAATTGTTTGTTGAAAAGAATTTTGCAACTCTGATTTTCTTAATAATTACCGGGGAAGAATTGGTGTGTTACAAGTTGGTATCTGAGCAGGTCGGTCTGTCCGGCCAGTGTTGTCTAATGTTGTTCATTCCTGTGTACGCGATAAGTGTGTGAAACACTGTCGGTACTTGTTATTTTCTGATTTTGTTGCAGGAGTTAGTTGATGCTAAGTGGGGGAGAAGCTTTACTTCTTAGACGTGTTTGGTTGAGAGACATTAGTTAGTATGTTGTGGTTGGTTATAGTGCAAGCACTGTTGGAGCTTTGTTGATTCCTGAATTCAAAGGTAACATGGCTTTAAGATTTTGGTCATTTAACGAGTTGGAGCATCTTGAAAGAGGATGGTCAAGAATTGTTAGGATTGACTTCTCGGAGGATGAGATCAATGTAAGGATTATTGATGTGCAAGTGTGGTGCAATTTCTTGATGTGAGAGCGACGATTAAGTAACAGATTGTTGTAGGCCGTGTTATGGGATTAATGGTAAGTAATGAAAAGTTGTAAATTTGTTGGGTTAGTTAGTTGGATTCTAGGAACCGCGAATCTTGGTTGGAATGCGAAGACGAGGATGTGATTCGATGAATAGGAGTATTTGTAACGGTGTAAGGAAATTTTGTTCTGATGTTATCATCAGAGGTGTATTAGTATGTAATGTAAAACGTCGGTGTTGGCATGCTCGGATAATTTTGGAAGTTGATGAATTATGATAATTTTGATGACGTAAGCACACATTTTAAAAGGAACACTATTGTAGTTGGTCATGACGGTTTACACTTCACTATGATTGTCTGATATCTATTGACAAATTGAGGACTTGATCACCCTTAATCCATTGTTGATGGTTGACGAAATCATAGTGGAAGATGTAGACTTACATTACTATCTTAATAGTGCACTAAGTAATGGATTTTATCTCGTGGAGATAATTGCTTTTGAGTTGACGAGAGTAGTAGAGGAATATCAATGAAGAAGTTGAGGAGTATTGAACAATGGAGCATAGATAGTTTATGTGCAAATTATCGTCGTGGAATAAGAAATTGAGAACGTTGAAAGGAAGATGAGGCTAAATTGATGATTATTAATTGTTTAGTTGTCCGAGGTTGATTGAGCATTACTCACTAAGGTGGATAATTAGAGTGGCGCAGCGGAAGCATGAGGTGCTAGGGTGTGGTGGTTCTCGTAAATTTTGCGGATTTCCTAAGGATGTTATTATAGCTGTGAGTTGATAGTTTGTTGTGCATATATTTGTTGAGTTAAGCTGTTAAGTTGACATTATAGTGATTCTATTTCGTTGTCATGATGTTGTTGTGGGTTACCGTAAGTAAGGAATAATACTCCATAGTATGATGAGGTTGATGAAGTTTGCTATAGTGATGTCACTATGAGGGTGATATGACGAGATGAATAGAGTTGTTGGTGTTTCGCGGATGAATAACTTTAGAGTATGAGAGTAAGAATTGTATAGGTGTTTTGGTGGGAATATATAAATGAAAATACTGTCAGTCGATTTAAGCAGAGAAATTAGTTTCTCGGAATTGGACGAAATTTTGCATAATAGTTCGGGCAGACGAGTAGTTAAATCAGACTGTTTTGTTTCATTGGTATTCGCGTTGGTTGCTGGATTTGCAGGTACTGTCGGAACGATGTTGTTTGTTCCTGAATTGGACAATCTTTGAATCGTAGGCTTAAATGGCCAAAGTTGAAAACTGAAGTTGATTGTATTTAATTATGAATTGCATTGTGTTGCTGTAGTTCATTATTGTTGAAGTTGCAGTTAATTGTGATAATTATGAATTGCGTTGCGTTGTTGTTGTTAATTGTTGTTGATGTTGCAGTTGATTGTGTTAATTATAAATTGCGTTGTTATTGCTGTTGGTAATTGTTGTTGAAGTTGAAGTTGATTGTTTAAGTTGATGCAGAATTATCCATAATTCAAGTGCCGTTCATTTAAGTTGTTGTTGATGTTGTAGTCGTTGTAGCATACATATTCATGTGCATTATTAAGTTGGCCTGGATTGGCACCACGTTGAAAGTTGAAGGCTTATGCCTTGTTGAAATGCCTCGATAACCTGGCATGATTTTAAGTTGGCAGTTTACTCCAAATGGATCCACATGCATTTGCATTAGTCGAGTCTCATTTGAGTCACATTTTTATGTTGTCTTTGATTATTGTGTTGTTCTGTGGATATCGTACGTTGTTGATTAAAGTAGTAATTATTGTATGATTCTTTACCTAGCATGTGAATTATCGTACTTTTGCTTATATTTTTCGATATCTCCCCCTTTCAATTTTGTTGGCCGTTACCTTTATATTGGTAACGTGCAGGTACCCCAGTCGAGGATTTAGTTGTTGTTAGTTCGAGTTGGGTAGTCACTCTGATACGTAACACTCGGGGATGAACGCTAGTTGTTTAGTGGTTTTGGATTTGTTGTTGAATAACCATGTTGATACATGAAAAGTAATTGTTTGTTTTAAAATGGTTATAAAGTTGAAAAGTTGTTATAACTTCCAAATTGAATAATGTAGTTCTGCTGATTTTATATTAATAAAGTTAAACTCATGTTATTTAAGTTCATCCAAACTTAAGTGTTATGTATCTGTGATAAGATGTTATTGTTTAGTTGGATTGTAATACTCCAATTGTTTGTTGAAAAGAATTTATCAACTCTGATTTTCTTAATAATTATTGGGGTAGAATTGGCGTGTTACTAGACAATTCACAACAAAACGTGAAAACTAGGCAAAACACAAATATGGAAATTAAACACACAACATGTACAAGTAACAATATACAAGTTCATATACAAAGTCTATACAACATATACATTAATTCCAAAACTCAAAAACTAAAGAATTATCGCAATACATAAACAATTAAACCAATCCCCGACAACGACGCCATTTTGTTGCTGCGGTATTTAAGAGTCAAGCAAAAAGTTGGTATTTACTTTTACTAGGTGATATATACTGGTTAGGTTATACCGTATCGTGTCCACAGAGATTGGTTATTGATTCGTCGTTCGACAATTCTATCGTTAATGAGTTTGGGGTTAAATTGGTTGTAAAGAAAAGTTATAAACATAAATTAAATGCAAACAAAAGTATAAAAAGGATAGATAACTTATCTGGAACGATTGTACATTACCTGTCACAGACTTAAATCTACCGTCCAGTTATACTCAGCCTATGATACTCATCTGTGTCATCACATATCTCTCACAATCTAAGCTTTTTCAAACTCAAATTAAGAATCCCACTGCAATTACCTCGATAGCCATGTCTAGCCTACCTCAACAACACATAAGTCAACCGTGTCACAGAACGACTATCTCTAGCTCGAAACAACCAACATAGAGGCATTAAGATCAGATACTCTAAGTAAATGTTTGCTCTAAACCCATTTCTAGCATTCAGAAACTAACAGATAATCATCCTATGTAAGAATCTAAGCTACCTATGTCTAGAAAAGCTCAAATCCCTAACACAAGGTAAAAACCTAAGACAATTACCAACACAGATTCATAAAGCAAACTTTATACAACTCCAAGGACGACAAATATACATGAGTTCAAGGTAAATATACAAACATAACCAATAAATAGAGCAATACATAGAGAGTAGAAGAGATAAACAATTGATTTACACCGGTTTGTCAGAGCCTATCGAAGAGCAATCCACCTCCTATCATCCATAACCAAGCCCTAGTGTTGTTTTCTAAGCTAATCTATCAAAAATTATAAAGTGATGGAATTTGGGAGCAAGAATCCACCCCAAAAACCATAATTCTAAAAAATGAAGCAAAATGAAAGTATAAAGAAAATCTGGTCCGCACGCGTCCCATGACGCCCTAAAAGCGTCGACCGACGACGGTTCCTATAAACTTGGCTCAGATTGAGCCTCAACCTCAACTGACATAAATATCTACCACGCCCGACGATAGTCAGCTACGCCCGACGACACAACTTTTACTCGCCCAACGACCCAACAACGAAGCTAGGCAGAGCGATCCAAAATTGGACCCTTCCTCTCGCTCTAACATCGTCCGATGACACAGACACGATGGGCCTCACCTGGCCATCGTCCGAAGATCCACACAGGAAAAAAACTTTTGTTGTTTTCTCTTGCACAACTTGTAATGGATTCTCTTTTTGCCTTATTCCATTATTGATCAACAATGCATCTTGGAGCTCTATTTGGACTTTATTCTCAATGCTCCAATAATGCGACAAATATATCCAAACTAATCAAATGGTACAATATGTGTACAAAACGCAAAAAAACGTATTTACAACAAAAAGTGGGGTTATTCAACCAATATTAACAAACAAGAACGGATAAGTGCCACAAAATATATATACAAAATAACTACATTTTAGCACTTAACAACTCTCCCCAACTTGGCACAATGTTTATCCTTAAACAAAGTCAAGTAACTCAAAGAAACAGAGAATGATCATCAAATAATCACGAATCAACAAGTTTTAAAACAGAAACAAATGTATGGTTCAAACGAAAACGTACACAAGCAAAGCACATGCTTACCACCATCCTACAACGATAATATATAAACGAAACAAATCCTAAGTACAAAAATCATGCAAAACATTCTAAAACAAAACAAGCTCAATCATGAATCACACTTAGCAAAAATTTACCGGTAGATGAAGAACACACAAAGGTGAGGGACGAAAAACACTCATCCACAATCTTGCAAATAAAATACTAAATTAAGAATTCATCAAAAACTCAATTGATAATACAAATGCAAGAATCACAAGGGCTTTTCAAGGATGTAATGTGGCTTGGTTAACAAACAAGTGATAAGTTCTAAAGCTAATCGAGACAAAAACTTTCCTAAACCTAAGGAAGTGATCAACTCGAAAAGACTCAAGCATAAAATCTCAATAAAAATTGTTCTTCATCACAAATTGTAAAACCAAAACACCTCACTTATTAACACAATATTATTCATACTCTTTTTGTTTTTCTTTTTCAAAGTTTTTTCTTTTTTTTTCTTGCTTTTTCTAATCTTTCTTTTTCACTTTTTCTTTTTCTTTTTCTTTTCTCTTAACCTCATACCAACCACAATATAAGTACATAAACATTCCTCTCCCCAACCTGAATCCAACCAACATCATTATGTGAATACTCCCTACTTTCTAAGGCAAGGTAAATATTCATACAACAACATATAGTTGAGCGTTCAAAAAACAAAGAAATCAACATCCATAAAATAAGTGAATTCAACACTCTGTTTATTGTGGAAAATGGTAAACAAGCGCTGGTCCTCCCTAGGTCCTAAAACTAAGGGTTACTTGAAAGATCGACCAGTTGATCTTAAGACGCATGCTAAGATTTAGTATATTATACTGATTCTGTAGAAATAGACCTATGCCAAGAAAAGGTTTTCAGAGACCAAGGGAAGCAATACAACGACTTTCCACATAGAATTTTGACTACCTGCCTAACCGACGGCAGGCTCTAGATAAAACAAGACTCAACTAATTACTAATTGGTGACTCGTGACCAACAATTGACGTTGAAGTGTTCAATATAAAAGTTGTTCGAAATGAAACGAAAGTAAAAATGGTAAAGATAAAAATTTAAACATAAACTGATTGCATTGAAAGTAAGGATGGTGATTCACATGCATCAAAAGCTTAGTGACTCTTTCTTCCTTTAGCACAAAATTGGGCAGAGTTTTGGTAAGCAATTTGAGAATACAAGTGAACACCCCGAAATTATACTAAAGTAACTTATTTATAGTTTTTACATTATAACTGCAGGAACTAATCAACAGATTAAATGTAACTAAGATATAACCGCTACACAAGGTTTCGCCAACCATTTAGCGCTCAACAGCCACGATCTTCAAGATAACTGCCCACGATCCTATATTTTGACGCTGTCCCGCTCGTACTTCAAAAAGAAATAACCGCTTCTAGCTTCGACATATCTCAGGAGAAACAATATTTTTCAAGTCCCCTAGACTGCGCCCTCGACAGCGTTATTTGAGATTCGATCACTTTTCTTGCTTAACCCATAACATGGCCAATCGACCAGCTCCAACTTTTTTGATCCTTCAGTCGACGCGGTTCATTTTTGACACACTAGTCTTGTGTTCGTCCCTTATGATTGCCTGGTCGATTTGGTAGATTCTATGGCTCATCTTCTCATTCTACGTATTTTTTCTAACATTTCTAACTTGGTTTTATATAGTTTCCTAATGAAACTATATTCGTTTAGAATCAGCCCTTAACTTGTAGGGATATTTTCCTTTAATTAGTGACCTCAAACGTATTTAGGAATTTCCAGTTAACAAAATGGCCCCCAAAGATGCCACTTTCAAATTTCTTAACTTTGTCGACTACATGACTACATGAGATAGTGGCATCTATGAAGCTTTATATCTTCGGTTGACTCAATCGTGTCCACTACCCCTAAAGACAATTCACTATTCCGATCTTTTCGTGACGTCAGGTAATCATGGAAACGTATCTGGTTTTTATCTCGAGATGTGGGATCATTTAATGTTGATCATCATTGCTTTTGGTGGAAGACATGGCCCACCACGCTCTTAAATTAATCCTTCTACACGTGTCCTTCGACGGACACGACTTCTAAACCTAGGAAATCTCGCAAAACCTTTCGTTTGCCTTTTTTGCTTCAGCCCTTAGTCTATAAATAGGAGTTTTCATTCATTCTTCACTTTTCTTCTGCTTCCTTCAATTTTCCTCTTCCAATCTAAAACCTAGAAATCCCCCAGACTCCGTTTTGCACCATTTTCAAACCTTTCTTCTTCCTCAAATGGCGGACAAACATACTAAAACGGCTCCAACAGAAACCTTTCTCATCTTTCACATTGACGGCAGGCCTTACGTGCCGGAACCCCCATTTTCTGCAGAGAAAACCAAAATATGGCAATCCCAGGTACTTATTCCCTTTAAACTCAACGATGATCCTTTGGCTTTCTTAGGTCCGTTACCTGTAGACGTTCCTTCCGAAATCTATGTAGAAGATTGTAACACGGTGGCAGAACTGACTTGTTTATTTTGCGTTTTATCGCAAATGATGCGGATAGCAAGAGTTGCCACCGAATTTTCTTTTATCCAATTCAGGGAAGGCGAAAAGAATAGGAAAAGACTTTTATTAGATTCTGAGTACGGGAGGCAGTTATGAAAAGGGAAGGTATTAGCACCCTTTCCATCCGTAGTTATCTACGGGCTCTTAATTTCTTAGCTCACTTTGAAATTATCTTTCTGTGTGTGTGTTTGAAAAGATGTTTTTTGAAAGGCATTTCTCTATGACTTCGTAATGTTTCTCGCTGGAATGTATACGAAGTGTTTGGAAATGTTTTGTTTTGAAAAAGTCTTTAACTTTGTAATGATTCACGCTGGAATATATACAAAGTTTTGAAAATTTTTGAAAATAGTGTGAGGTGTGAAAAGTATTTTTGAATTGATTGGAGCAAGCAAAAGAGTCTTTTTACCTACTCAGAATGGTCATTTCCATGTTATTTTGCTTCCTTTAGAATAAGGCTATCAATACCATTAGTTGGTAGGTAATCTTATTTGTTGGATGTAAAGGGACGTTCATAGGGTCATCGTATGGTCATAAAAGGAAACATGTAGGGATACCTTAACATATTCGTAGGGACGATTATCACTTTTCGTAGGCAACAACTGAGGGACGAGATCAACTGGGATATGCAATTCCTAATCACAAGATAAAATATTTGAATACAACACGTTTTTCACACATGCACCCACCTTAAGGGTATCCTCTCTTGTTGCCTTACGAATACATGGTCATGTCCCTCAAACGTGTGGATATCTTAGCTAAGACGCTTACAAATATATCAGCATAGTCCCTTCGAATAGAAGATCATAGACCCTCGATGACCATTGGTTGTTGCCTACGAATACATGATCTCGTCCCTCGATTGTTGCCTACGAAAAGTGATGATCGTCCCTATGAATATGCTAAGGTATCCCTACAAGTTACCTTCTATGACCATCCGATGTCCCTTCGAATGCCCATTTACATCCAACGAATAAGATTACCTACCAACTAATGGTATGGATAGCCTTATTCTAAAGGAAAGCAAAATAACACGAAAACGACTGTTCTGATAAGTCTCTTTTGTTTGCTCAATAAAAATACCTTTTACACCTCACACTTTCAAAAATCTTTTCAAAACACTTTGTATACATTCCAGCGTGAATCATTACAAAGTATTTTTTCCAAAAAAACGAAACATTTCCAAACACTTCGTATACATTCCAGCGAGAATCATTACGAAGTCAAAGTGAAATGCCTTTTCAAAATATCTTTTCAATCACACACACAAAAAGCAATTTATAAAGTGAGCTAAGCAATTAAGAGCCCGTAGATAACTACGGATGGAAAGGGTGCTAATACCTTCCCTTTTCATAACTGCCTCCCGTACTCAGAATCTAACGAAGGTCTTTTCCTGTTCCTTTCGCCTTCCCTTAATTGGATAAAAGAAAATTCGGTGGCGACTCTAGCTATGCGCAACATTTGCGATAAAACACAAAACAAACAAGTCAATTCTCCCACCGTATTACAACATCCCATGAGCAGTTACATAATAGTAAAAAATACGAGGAATTTAAACCCTAGTTGTTCCAACCTGTTAGCAATTAGAATGATCAGAAAAAGATATCGCGAGAAGGATTGAATTGTAAATAAGAGCAAATAATGTTAGTAGAAAATGTGTTTTCATATCAGAAAAAATGTTCTTAGGGTTAGTAAACCTAATTAGATGAGAAAATATTTTTTGAGAGTTTTCTGGATTGATTTTAATGAATAAAAAACAATTAAAAGCTAATTTTCGATTAATTAACAATTAAATAAAATATGAGCGAAAAATAATATTTTTTTATGTGAAAAATTAAATAAGTATTTTTCTAAACTAAATGAAAAAATAAATATTTTTTAGGCTTTTTTTGTTGTATTCAAAAAATGTTTGAAAAGAAATTAAATAAAATAAGAAAATATGAAGAAAATAGAAAAAGTGTTAGTTTGAAAAGATGCCAAAAAATACATTGGTGTAGCCAGAGATCGAACCCCTGCCCTAATGCTCACTAGCGCGCCTCCTGACCATCTAAGCTAGGCATGTTAGATGTTAGTATAATGAGACAATTATGCACTCAAAACATGTTAAATA
This sequence comes from Vicia sativa, assembly GCA_021764765.1. NCBI lineage: Eukaryota > Viridiplantae > Streptophyta > Magnoliopsida > Fabales > Fabaceae > Vicia > Vicia sativa. The sequence continues at coordinate 43,517,094 of CM038793.1, read as the reverse complement.
TGCGTGTATGTAAAAAATCGAATTTGAAATTAGAGTATGCAAACCGTGATCGTGAATTCGTGATTCTGGATGTTTTGGTTGATGATGAAGGTCTGGATCGACTATGGGGACTCCCAGGAAGCGATTGGAATGCTTGGTTTGGCTTGAATCGATGTAAAAATTAGTCTCCAAGTTGCTTGAATGGAACGGTTTTTTGCAAGTTTTCTAGGGTTCTTTGAGGAAAGAATTTTCGTCCTTTGGCATCTGGAATTCATATGTATATATAATATACTGAATTAGGTCAAGAATTGATGAGAAAATATATCTCATTCAATGAGAAAATATTTGATTTGTCAATCTCTTCAATTTGCATCAAATGCTTCCACTCTTGTACCAATCTCATGAAAATCATATATTTTCGAAATTTTGACTATTTAATGAGTATCTTAGACTTCAAGAATGTCAAATATTCAGCCTTGCATTAATTGATTTAATTTTGCTATTTTGTTTTAATTAAATTGACTTTAAATGAATAAAAAATCAAAATAAATAAAATAAAAATCTCAAAGGCGTGGCATTGGGCTTGGAGGTTCTAATTGAGATTAGAAACAAGTTTGAATCAAGAAAAGTTAGGCCCAATTAGAGAAAATTTGATTTTCTCAAGTTTTTCTCTTCATGCACCTCCTCAAAAATGCCCAACTTTCACAACTTTAATCTTTCTCAATTTTCAACATTTTTTAGTATTTTTGGACTTTTTAGAAATCTCAAGATGTCCTTTAAACACTCTTTTTGGTTTCATCTTCATTGAAGTTTCCATGTTCATGTACACTTCTTCGCAAAAAGATGACTTTTTGTTGAGTTTTAGAAAGACCTACAATGTTTTGATCCATAACTTTCAAATGATGCATTTTTGGCCAAAGCTTGCGAGACATGAGGTTGTAAAGAATTGAATTCCCTTCAAAATGAGCTTTGGTGGAAAATTTTCTGATAAAGTACGTGAAAGTTATGCTTGGTCAAAGTTCTGTTGACTTTTTTCTAAAAAACCCTAATTTAGAAACTTTGACTTTTGCTCAAATCTTGACTTTTCTTGAGGAATCATGGTCAACCCTTGATCAAATGATGAATGTTACTTCAAAATATTGATGTTGACCAAAAATTATGAAGTTTGACTGTATGTTGACCACAATTGACTTTTTGCCCAATACAACTGATTTTCACTCATCTAAGCATTTGGATGAGCAAATTTGACTTGTAAGCTTGAAACTTGACATGGTGATCCCTTGAAGCATATGATGAGGTATGATGACCACTTGGAGCCTTGGAAATTTATTCTGACTTGAGAGAATCAAAACCCTAGTTTGGATTGATTGCTTAGAAGAAGGTTTGTCTGGTCAACCCTTGTGAAATCCTTAAATATGGAGATGTGAATTGTCTTGAGAAGTAGGAGGGAAAATTTAGGGGTATAACACAAATAAAAGAAAATTCCTAGAGCTTAGGTCTCCAATGGACGCTTCCTCTTTGTGTTGAAGTAGGTATTGATGCTTCGCTCCTCGTGAAGTAGTTTTGTCAACTCTAATACCTTTTTCTCGCTTGTATGGCATTGAGCTTAGAAGGTATCCCTTTCTTCTTTAAGTTGAATCCAGGATCTCTTCAAGTCTTCGAAATTAGTAGGCATGTCTGGATGGAGAATGGTATAGGGTTCGTCACCTTCAGTAACAGGTTCCATAACCACTAGTAGAACAGCTATAAACAACATCATGTGGTTTTGAGCTCGAGCTCACACCCATTTGAGGTAAGGTTCCCAAGGAATGGAATTTTTATGCCCCAAAGTCTTGGTATCAGTCTTCTTTACCATTCCCCTAGCGTGCACATATCTTCGATGGTAGTTCTGGAGATCGTTTTCGTAGTCAAACACAATGTCTTGGAGAAGCATATCATGAGGACCATCTCTTAGAGCATAACCAAAATGACGTAGAGCTGGAGAAGGGTTGTAAGTGATACCTCCCTTTTATGCCAAGGAGTGGTACATTAGGGAATTCCCCATAACGCTAAATGAAAGTGAAGTCCTTTTGAGAAAAAGGACACCAACAGATATTTGAATGAGAGAGTGACATCAGCCTTTGAGACCACTTCAATCTTTGCTCGTTCTTCATTACTGATTGAGGAAGGTGCGAAATAAACCACCTGGAAAGTAACGGTATGCAACACATGAGAGTTCCTTTTCTTTTGGTAGTACGAGTGTGGAGAGAATGCAGAATGTCCCCAAGTAAGGTAGGCACAGGATTACGAGCATGTAATATCTTGATGGTGTTTACGTCTACGAACTGGTCGGGATTAGGAAATAGCACCAAGCCATATATTAGAAAGGCCAAAATGTATTTGAATGCATGGAAACTCATAGCCTTTAGGAATTCTCGAGCTCTCTTTATCAAAAACTTAGCAAGCAAACCCTTAACTCTGTTTCTTGTTTCCCAATTAGCTTCAATGTCTGATCGCTTTAGATGTAAAGCTGATGCGATGTCTTCATATTTCAGAGCTTTTTCAGAACCGGTGAATGGTATCTAATCAAGGATGGGTATCCCAAGTAGCTTATAGAACTCTTTCAATGTAGGCACCAACTGATAATCTGGGAATGTAAAGTAGTGATGTTTCAGTTCGAAGAACTAGAATACGACGTGCATCATATCTTCTTCAAAACCGGAGATAACCAGGTCAAGTAGATAACCATTCCTTCTGATAAACTGAGCATGATCGAGAACTTCTGAAACTAATTCTTTGAGTTGAGAAGGTATACCCATGAAGTTGATTCGGATAGTCTTCCTGGAAGCCATAACTTCTACAAAATAGAGCAAAGATAAATCCTTAGGTCCTTGAAATAGTTAGAAATGATATGATGTTATGATGTTAAAATGTCATGATGTCATGTTGAAAACAAGTAGCAAGCACATGCTATTCACACAATAGCCATAGGTTTAAGGTTTGCATGAGGTATAGGTGTCTACCCTACCAGAGTTTAAGTGGGTTCAACCTGTCCTATAATAGTAACCGAGTTCTAGGAATCTCATATCATTGATCTTTATCGTAGGCTTTATTTCAATACGACTACCAAGTGGTCGACCGAAACATCCCGAAAGTCGAATCTTAATGAGCGTAGCATCGAGTATCAACCAACCTCAGTCTGCACCGAAGTCGGCCATCTCACTACCTTCTAATGGCCAAGATGGGTCAATTAGGGTTCTATAAGTTGAGTTAGTGCTTATGACACCACGCAGACGCGAAATACTTTCCTCAACTAAACATGAGGAGCATAGGGACATCCAAAGTGTCACACCAATGTAGCCATCATATTGACCGTTTTGGTATATGCCTAACAGTCGCGAGGATTTATTACTACTTACCTAAAGAAAGCTGGATCCGGGTGTAGGATCCCCCACAAGTATAATACCCAAGCAACCTTTAAAAGTAAAGTAGATAAGTCAAACAATGAAAGCAATAAAGTGATCTAAAGCCCTAAGGTAGCCTCTCTTTAGGGTGTGTCCCCAGCAGAGTCTCCAATTATGTAACACGGTGGGAGAATTGACTTGTTTGTTTTGCATTTTATCGCAAATGTTGCGGATACCAAGAGTCGCCACCGACTTTTCTTTTATCCAATTAAGGGAAGGCGAAAACAACAGGAAAAGACCTTTGTTAGATTCTGAGTACGGGAGGTAGTTATGAAAAGGGAAGATATTAGCACCCTTTCCATCTGTAGTTATCTACGGGCTCTTAATTTCTTAGCTCACTTTGAAATTTTCTTTCTGTTTGTATGTTTGAAAAGATGTTTTTTGAAAGGAATTTCTCTATGACTTCGTAATGATTCTCGCTGGAATGTATACGAAGTGTTTGGAAATGTTTTGTTTTAAAAAATTCTTCAACTTTGTAATGATTCACGTTGGAATGTATACAAAGTTTTGAAAATAGTGTGAGGTGTGAAACGAATTTTTGAATTGATTGGAGCAAGCAAAAGAGTCTTATTACCTACTCAAAATGGTCGTTTCCATGTTATTTTGCTTCCTTTAGAATAAGGCTATCCATACCATTAGTTGGTGGGTAATCTAATTCGTTGGATGTAAAGGGACATTCGTAGGGTCATTGTATGATCATAGAAGGCAACACGTATGGATACCTTAACATATTCGTAGGGACGATCATCACTTTTCGTAGGCAACAACCGAGGGACGTGATCATGTATTCGTAGGCAACAAATTGAGGGTCATTGAGGGACTATGATCTTTGATTCGAAGGGACTGTGATGATATTTAGAGGGACATGACCATGTTTTGTTTGTAAGGCAACGAGAGAGGATACCCTAAGGTGTGAGTGAGTGCAAAAAGTGTGTTGTATTCAGATATTTATCTTGTGATTAGAAGTGACCTATGTTGTTTGATTTAGTCTTGCCATACATGCCTAATTACTAGCAGTTAAATATGTACAGAATAATAGAGTTGTAGAGAGTAAAAGTGCGAAAAAGTAAACCCTAGACTATTACATGGCTTTGGGGAAGATACATAATAAGGAGTGCGGAAAGTAAACTCTAATTAAGCTATTACATCCCATGAGCAGTTACATAATAGTAAAAAATACGAGGAATTTAAACCCTAGTTGTTCTAATCTGTGAGCAATTAGAATGATCAGAAAAAGATATCGCGAGAATGATTAAATTGTAAAAAAGAGCAAATAATGTTAGTAGAAAATGTGTTTTCATGTCAGAAAAATGTTTTTAGGGTTAGTAACCCTAATTAGATAAGAAAATATTTTTTGAGAATTTTCTGGATTAATTTTAATGAATCAAAAGCAATTAAAAGCTAATTTTGGATTAATTAACAATTAATTAAAATATGAGTGAAGAATAATATTTTTTTAAGTGAAAAATTAAATAAGTATTTTTCTAACCTAAATGAAAAAAGAAATATTTTTTAGGCTTTTTTTGTTGTATTAAAAAAAATGTTTGAAAAGAAATTAAATAAAATAAGAAAATATGAAGAAAATAGAAAAAGTGTTAGTTTGAAAAAATGCGAAAAAATACATTGGGGTAGCCAGGGATCGAACCCCTTCCCCAATGCTCACCAGCGCGCCTCCTGAACATCTGAGCTACGCATGTTAGTTGTTAGTATAATGAGACAATTCGTTTATAAGCGAAACAAAATTTTTAAAATTATTTAAAATGAAAAAAAACGCGCGCTGGCCTTCATCTTCTTCCTTGAGACGCAAACGTTTACCCACGGTTTTTTGTTCGTAGCTAAAGCCTATAGTGACAGCTTCTTTCCGTAGCTACAGATCCTGCAAATCATAAAACTCAGAATATGCAGTGGAAATTTATTGTAAGACCATAGATCAATTTGAATCGGTCTCCTGAGCATGATGGTGGTCATCGTTTCGCCTAATTTTGCCTACAACAAAAAGCCCTAATTCTGAGCTACGGACCCTAGCCATGGTGGATTCATATTCCTGCACTTAAACTCAGATTAAACTATGCAGAAAGCTTCGAAGCTTCATTATAAACACAAATATGCAATCAAAACATGTTAAATTTGCGTGTATGTACAAAATCGAATTTAAAATTAGAGTATGCAAACCGTGATCGTGAATTCGTGATTCTGGATGTTTTGGTTGATGATGAAGGTCTGGATCGACTCAGGGGACTCCCAGGAAGAGATTGGAATGCTTGGTTTGGCTTGAATCGATGCAAAAATTGGTCTCTAAGTTGCTTGAATGGCACGATTTTTTGCAAGTTTTCTAGGGTTCTTGGAGGCAAGAATTTTCTTCCTTTGGCATCTGGAATTCATATGTATATATAATAGACTGAATTAGATCAAGAATGGATGAGAAAATATATCACATTCAATGAGAAAGTATTTGATTTGTCAATCTCTTCAATTTGCATCAAATGCTTCCAATCTTGTACCATTCTCGTGCCAATCATACATTTTCAAAATTTTGGCTATTTAATGAGTATCTTGGACCTCAAGAATGTCAAATAGTCAGCCTTGCATTAATTGATTTAATTTTTCTATTTTATTTTAATTAAATTGCCTTTAAATGAATAAAAAATAAAAATAAAAAGCTCAAGGGCATTGCATTGGGTTTGGAGGTTCTAATTGAGATTAGAAACAAGTTGGAAGCAAGAAAAGTTAGGCCCATTGAGAGAAACTTTGATTTTCTCAAGTATTTCTCTTCATGTACCTCCTCAAAAGTTCCCAACTTGCACAACTGGTATCTTGCTCAATTTTCAACATTTTTTAGTATTCTTGGACTTTTTAGAAAGCTAAAGATGTCATTTGAACACTATTTTTGGTTTCATTTTCATAGAAGTTTCCATCTTCATGAAAACGTCTTAGCAAAAAGATGACTTTTTGTTGACTTTTAAAAGGACCTGTAATGTTTTCATACATAAATTCCAAATGAAGCATTTTTGGCCAATGCTTGTGAGACATGAAGTTGTATAGAATTTAATTCCCTTCAAAATAATCTTTGGTGGAATTTTTTTTGATAAAGTATGTGAAAGTTATGCTTGGTCAAAGTTCTATTGACTTTTGTCTAAAAAACCCTAATTTAGAAACTTTGACTGTTGATCAAATCTTGACTTTCCTTGAGGAATCATGGTCAACCCTTGATAAAATGATGAATATTACTTCAAAATATTGATGTTGACAAAAAATTATGAAGTTTGACTGTATGTTGACCACAATTGACTTTTTGTCCAATACAACTGATTTTCAACCATCTAAGAAATTGGATGAGCAAATTTGACTTGTAAGGCTTGAAACTTGACATGGTGATCCCTTGAAGCATATGATGAGGTATGATTACCACTTGGCGCCTTGGAAGTTAATTCTGACTTCAAAGAATCAAAACCCTAGTTTGGATTGACTGCTTAGAAGAGGGTTTGTCTAGTCAAACCTTGTGAAATCCTTAAGTATGGAGATGTGAATTGTCTTGAGAAGTAGGAGGATATTTTTTGGGGTATAACAACGATGAAGGTGCATTTTTTCCTACTAGAATTCGTAGTCGTCCTTTGATCACGTCCCCATAATCTATCTCTTTATAGTTTATTGATAGAAACTTCCGTACAGCTCCCCCTCTGCGTTGTCCTAAATTCAGATCGTGGATGGAGAGGTTGGAACCCAGTAAAGGTCAACAATGGAGGGAGATGGGAATTTATGATATGTTGGAGCTTTCTCGTGTCTGCCAGCCCTATTATGGTGGCATGTTGTTAGCATCTTTGCATTTTTGGGAAGGGTCGACCAACACTTTCCACATTCAGTGTGGCATGATGACTCCTACACTTCTTGACCTAGCCGCTTTAACAGGGGTAAAGCATGCTGGCAAGATTTTTAATCACACTGACTACACCAATATTCCAATAAAGTTCGTTGGCGAATCTAAACATCCAACGTACACCAAATTCATCAACTATCATCAACGCGACTCCAACGACGTCTCTGATGAAGAAAACGTTGAATTTTTAACTCTCTGGCTATCCCGCTTTGTCTTTAGTTCCTGGTCGATGCAGATAACCAAACAGTTTATTTACTTGGCCATTCCGCTGTATAGGGGTGAAAACATCGCTCTGGGCCAATTTATTTTGGCCTCCTTGTATGCCTCTATGACCGATGTGGTCAACCAAATCAAGACTTTCGACCCCAACAATCCAAAGAAGAAAAGTGTCCTGGTTCATGGTCCTTTCTGGCTCTTACAATTATGGTTGAATGCCACTTTCTCCGGAGACGTAAGACCTCTTCGACAAAAGAGAGTTTCAATCACCCAATCCGAATGGGGCCATTTGGCCATGTTACTTGCCTCTGACTCTTGTCGACAAACCTTCTCCAAGTGATGAGGTTTTCAAAATGCTTTTCAATATCATGCTGACATGAGAGGATTTCAGACTCTCGATGGCTCCATTTTCGATGGCAAGAGTGAGCTGGCTCGATTCTTTTCCCCCTGTCAAAGAAGAGAACCGATAGAGGTCCTTAGTTTATTGGAGGCGATTCTTAACTCCTCAATTTCTCACCTATGCCATCACCAATATGAGCCCATGTTTGACATCTTACCAACTTAACCTGGTGGCTCGACAATTTGGGCTATGCCAACTTGTCCCTAAATCATTTTATTCTTCTCACGAACTGCTCACCGATATTTTAAGAGACCGGCCTTGGGAGTTCGTTAAAGAAGACGTTGACACCCTCTGGGCTCACAGAGCCAAACTTACATTTACTCCATTTAGGCCAGCTTATTACTACACCAAGTAGTTTGAAACTTGGTGGAAGTCATATTTCATTACCTTTGTTAATGATCCTTGTACGCGATAAAAAGTGACGAACGAGGAAATCGAATCGGAATTCGAATCTCAGGCTCAAAACGATTTACTCTTTTGATTTGTTTTTTTTTTAAAATGTCGCGAGCATCAAGCTTTATTGTTTCCAAAACAAGAAAATGAGATGAAAAAGGGGAAAGCTGAAATACCCTAAATAAATAATGATATGCGATGCGACTAGCGTGAACTAGACGCAACGCATTGGGGAGAGACTTGAGTAAGAGGGTTTGTTATATAAAGGGAAGGTTTTAGCACCCTATATATAGTTATCTATAGCATCTTTTGTATATATGAATATTTTTGACATGTTTGTGTGTTTTAATTTGCTACTTTATTCTTGGGAAAGTTTCTCTTTTGGGTTTTAAGAAAGGTAGGTTAGGCAGGGTCCTAAATTTTGTTATTATTATGCTCGCAAAGATCATTGGGATCCTCTGCATACATATCCCCTAGTGGGAATTAGAGCATCTGTAGCTCGGATCTAAGGGAACTATGGTTTGTTTGGTTTGAGGGATAAAGAAGTATGCTCGCCAAGGATGAGACCTTGTGCCTATGTATTCTCAAAGGGAGGTTGAGAAAGTCAGAGCAATCGTAGTTCCCACTTATGCTAGTGGAAGCAAAGGGTGTTATTAAGAGACAAAGACAAATGTCATCTTAATGAAAAATGTATCTAATCTATTTCATCACATACATTTTTTTAAAAGTTTATTGATTAAATCTTTCATCGTAAGTATTAGGTGTTTTGCTTGAGTGTACAAGCGTTACCACTTACGAGTTAAGAAAGATTTTTGAAAAGATGATTGAATCTTTAATTGTAAGCATTGGGCATTTTGCTAATGTGTACAAGCGTTACCACTTAAAATTAAAAGATGTTTTGTTTGAAAAGTGTTTTGTTTGAAAAAGTGTTTTGAGAAAGTGTTTGATTTGTATGTGATGTTATAGATGAGATACTTCTTCCATAGAGATGATAAATGTCTAAATCTCTTAGGAGAAATTGATTATTGATTAGGGGGATGCTTTTAAGAAGCCCGTGGGTCCTTGTATTGTAAGCCCAAGAGGAGGCATTCCGAGGGTCATCGAGGGTCCTTGCATTGTTGGCCCAAGAGGAGGAATTCTGAGGGACATTGAGGGTCCTTACATTGTGTGCCCAAGAGGAGGCTATTGGGTATGGCTGGCTTTGGCTTTAAGAGTGATTTCACCGGGAAACCATCCTCTTAGGATTCAAGAGTGATTTCACCAGAAAATCATACTCTTAGGGTTCTATCCTAGCACGGGTGATTCTTTGCATTGGATGCCCAATAGGAGGTTGTTAAGAGATTTCCATATCTCTTTCTTGTTTGATGCCCAAGAGAAGGCTAAACTCAACGAGGGAGTTCTTTTGAATGAAGCCCAAGAGGAGGCTAACTCAGCAGGGAAGTTGTCTTATACGAAGCCTAAGCGGAGGCTAAACACAATAGGTGAGTTGTCTTATACGAAGCCTAAGAGGAGGCTATAAGGGAACCTAGTTGTTAAACTAGTTGTTATGTTATAAATGAACAGTTATATGAACAAGTATATGATAAAGTGTGTGATGTGTATTCACAGGAGTTTATGAAGGATATATATAAACAAGTGTATAAAACAAGCAATTAAAGCAAGTATAACTTGAATATATACAAAGGAGTTGGGACTTACACCTTAAGGGAGCCCATTGGTTTAAGAGCAGTTTCACCGGGAATAATGCTCTTCTTAATACCAATGGAATCGGTGTATAAACAAGTGGATGAAAACAAACGAACGAAGTTTGTTATACTTGAATATTTACAAAGATGATTAAATATGTACAAGGAAATGAATATGTACACAAAAAGGGTGGATATGTACATGGAAATAAATATGTACGTAGGAGGTTTGATATGTACAAGGAAATAAATATGTACATAGGAGGGTTGGGACTTACACCGTGAGGGAGGCTGTCATACCCCAAAATTTGCCCTCCATCTACTCAAGAGATTTCATACATCTATACTCAAGGATTCCTCAAGAGTTGATCAGACAAACTCTCTCCTAGACAATCAACCCAAACTAGGGTTTAGTATTCCTCAGATCAAGATGGACTTCCAACATCTCCAATAGTCTTCATGCCTCCTCATATGTTTCAAAGATTCTCCATGTCAAGTTTCAAGCCTCACAAGTCAAGTTTCCTCAGACAATTGCTCAGATGGTTGAAAATCAGTTGTATTGGACAAAAAGTCAAATGTGGTCAACATACAGTCAAACTTCATGATTTTTGGTCAACATCCTCATTTTAAAGTTACATTCATCATTTGATCAAGGGTTGATCATGATTCATCAAGAAAACTCATGATTTGCTCAAAAGTCAAACTTTCTAAATTAGGGTTTCTAGGTGAAAAGTCAACTGAACTTTGACTGATCATAACTTTCTCATACTTTCTCAGACATTTTTCCACCACCTCTTGTTTTGAAGGAAATTCAATTCTCTACAACTTCAGGTCTCACAAGAATGTCCAAAAAATACTTCATTTGAGAGGTATGGCTCAAAACATTACAGGTCATTTTCAAAGTCAACAAAAAGTCAACTTTTTGTTTTGAAGACATATTGAGCATGGAAATTCCAATTGAGATGAGACCAAAAAGGTTGGTTAGAGGACTCTTAGAGCTTTCCAAAAAGTCCAAGAACACTCAAATAGATGAAAAATTGAGCAAGATACACCATTCACAAGTTGGGCAATTTTGAAGGAATGCACAAAGAGAGATACTTCTAAAAATCAATTTTTTTGCAAATGGGCTTGCTTTTTCTTCATCCAAACTTATTCCTCATACAATTAGGAATATCCAAGACCAATGCCATGAATTTTTATTTTATTTTTCTATTTAATTTGGAATTTATTCATTTAAATACAAATTAAATTTAAAAATAAAGTATAAAATCAAAATTAATTGCAAAATTGATTTTTATTCTTTCCTTGAGACCCAAGCAACTCACAAAGGCCAGCAAATTTCGAAATTTGATCAATATGGCAAGATTGATTGAAATTAATCAAGTTTTGAAAATTTGATTTTGTACAAAAATCAAATTTGATTTGCTTTGAATGTTGATTGATTCTTGCCAAAAACCATCCCAAATCCATCCAATATAAATATATGATGCATACCTATCAAGAGAGAACGAAAAAATTGCCCTAAAAACCCTATTCCAAAGCTCAAAAAACCGTGGTGCACAAGCAAGTGGTAACCCTAATTCCAGTCGATTTCAATCAATTTTGAGGTGTCCAACACATTCCTTGACATCTCCAGAATCGATCCAGACCCTTACATCATTCAAAACTATCAAGAATCCATCAAACACGATTTCGGTTTGTCAAGTTTTTTTCAAAATCGATTTTCATCATTCATGCATTATTAACTCGATTTGTGTTTGTTTTTGTGATCAGTGATGTATTTGCAAACTTTCTGGGTGCTTTAATCGAATTTCCATGGCCAGGAATGCATAACACCATTGTTAGGGTTTCTGAACACGTTTTAGGGTTTTCCAAAATAGGAAAAATTGGACCATGAGACCTATACCATCGTGTTCGGAATGATCCCAGGAATCGAACCATGCCTTTAGAATTCATTTATATTATGTATGCTGGATTTTGATTTTTGCCAGGATGTAGCCGAACCATGGCCGACGCAGCTTTTCAAAAATTTCAAACGAGGAAGATGAAGTCCTGCGCGAGGAAGGGACGACGCTGTTTTGATCCCACTCACTTGCTTTCAAACATCGACGCAACGTGGCCTAGTGGTTAGAGCGCCACTGCCCCGGATCCTCTCCCATGTCCCGAGTTCGATCCCTATGGGCACCGGTTTGCATTTCTTTTTCCAAAACTTGCATATTTTCATATTTTCATATTTTAATATTTTCATGTTATTTTAATATTTTTATTTCTGCATTAAAAATCACCAAAAATATTTTTTTTTTGCATTTGTTTTATGAAAATCTTTATTTAATTTAATAAATTAAAAAATGCAATTTTGCATGCATATTTATTTTTATTCATATTTTGGCATTTAAATCACATTTAATTAGTTTTTAATTATTAAATTGCATCAAAAAATCCCAAAATTTATTTTAGCATATTTACATTATTTCCAGCACATAATAATTTTCTCATATAAAATTTGCATTTTCTAACATTTTTCTCTTATTCGATTCATCTCGATTTTCGATTTCTCGTCTTTTACAGTGTTGATCCGATTCGCATTTATTCTTTCTTTATCATTTTATTTTTTTCAATTATGTAACTGTCTATGGGATGTAATAGTTTAAATTAGGATTTTATTTTCCGCATTTTTTTAAATTATGTATCTGCCTCAAAGCCATGTAATAGCGTAGGACATTTACCTTTCCGCATCTTTACATTCCGCATTTTACTTTCCGCACCCTATCAACTGCTAGTAACTAGGCGTGTATGGCAAGATAATAATGAACATAGCCCACTAATTTGCAAGATAAAATATCTCAAATCAACACACTTCTTTCACACATGCACCCCTTAGGTAATTCTCTCGTTGCCTTTGCGAATTCAAATGGTCATGTCCTCGAACGTAGAGGTATTCTAGCACCGTTGCCTTCCAAACAAATCATCATAGTCCCTTCGATACAAAGATCATAGACTCACGATGTCGCCTCCGAATACGTGATCTTGACCCTCGATTGTCGCCTACGAAAAGTGATGATAGTCCCTTCGAATGTGCTAGGATACTTCCTACAAGTTGCTTTCTATGACCATCCGATGTCCCTTCGAATGTCCCGCTTACATCCAACGAATGGAGCTACCTACTAACTAATGGTACGGCTAGCGCTATTCTAAAGGAACGTAAAAGTATGAAAACGACTAATTCTGAGTGGGTAAATAAGTCTTTTAGTTGCTTGCTCTATCAAAATACTTTTCACACCATACACTCTTTTTAAAAGTTCAAACTCTTTTCAAAAAACGAAACATTTCCGAACACTTTGTATACACTCCTACATGAGTCATTACAAAGTCAAAGCGAAGTGCCTTTTCAAAACATTTTTTTCAAACACACAGAAAGCATTTTTTTTAAAAAAGTGATCTAGAGCAACTAAGAGCCCGTAGATAACTACGGATGGAAAGGGGTGCTAATACCTTCCCTTTTCATAACCTTCTCCCTTACTCATAATCTAAACGAAGGTCTTTTTCTGTACTTTTACCTTCCCTTAATTGGATAAAAATAAAAGTCGGTGGCGACCCTTGCTATCCGCACATTTGGATACAAAATCCTAAAAGTCGTTCATCAGACAGAGGCCCATGATCAATTTGAAAGAAATTGAGGAAACCTAGTTCGATTTATCTTCAAATCGAATCGATCATGGAAAAGGTGTGTAAGTTTGTTGAAATGTTTTGAAAGAGGTTTGAAAATGATTTTGAAAATGAAGGATATTCACGTGAATTTTTGAAAAAAGATTAGGTTTGAAAATCGGAAAGAAAATATTTTTGAAAAGTATTAAAATACTTAAACGCCTCATTTTTAAACCTAATTAAAATATAATCGAAAGAATATTTTTGGATTTTTGACATAATCATAAAATAGGTATATTAAATGACAAGTGTGCAAAAAATCATCTCAAAATGAGAAGTTTTGATTGGTTTTTGAAAATGTTGAAGTTTGTTGAAAAACTTAAGAAGTGAAAAGTGAAAAGTTTTACCATTGAGTCATATGCTTGAACCCAGAACCCTTGGCTTAGAAGTGAAAAGTTTTACCATTGAGTCATGTGCTTGACTTGTAATTTACACGTCTCCATTTGATTATATTTAAAAACAAGTTTTTGAAAATGTTTAAAAATAGTGAAAATGGAAAGAAAAGTGAAAAATATGAAAAAAAAATGGTCTCAGGGGGATTCGAACCCTGGACCATAGGCAAGGCAAAGGACTAAGAGCGTGCTGGAAACCACTGGGGCGGTAATACATCCGTTCACTTAATTACATCCAAATAAATATATTCTAATTCAAGTTTTGAATTTTCAATTTCCCACTTCATCTTCTTCGTGGAACCATAAACAAACATCCATGGCTCCAATTCGAGATCCATCGCTTTCAACCAATTCAAAAATTCAAACACCAAACATGCTCAGAATTTCATTACGGACCCAACTATGTAAATCATTAAAGCTATAAGTCAGAAATAAGCTCTAATTTTGGATATTCCCAAACTTGACCTAACTGAACAAATTCACATATCTCATGACATGATTATTTTAATTGCAATTAAGGATTCAATTAGCTTCGCAATGATCAAATACACATTTCTCTTTTCAAAGTTTATGCTAAAGATACATGTATCATGATATCCAAAAAAAAACATAAAACTCACCTTGGATAGAATTTGCAGAAACCAGACGTGGACTTCCATATGCTATTTGTTGATCCCACGAGCTTCCTTGAGTGTCCCTGAGTGTGTTTCGATCCTTAGTTTGCCCTGAAACCTTTTGAATTACTCCAACCAAGTCAAGTTGCAGGTTATTAGTTTTTGAATGGAGGATGGTGATGGAGTTGTTATAGAACTTGTTTAAGGGTTTGGATAGTCTCTATATGTTGTATAGAGTGTGTCTGAAGTGAAAAATTGGAACAAGCACGAGTGGATTGAGAGTTTGGGGTTTAAGGCTCAAAACTTGCACAAATGAAGTTTTCTTGAGCAAACTTACTCTTGGATTGTTTTAGGATGATTTGAAATTTCAAACAACTTCTAAATGATGTTTAGAAGATGTTTGAATGACACCTTTGGTTAAAAATGCAGGAATTGCAATTTGGAATTCTAACCTCTTTGAAAACTTAGAAACTTGCAAAATAAGAAAGAAATGAGAAAACAAGTTTGGAATTGTTTTGGTGTGATTTTGAATGAAGAAGTGACCTCCATTTATAAGCCAAGACTTCTGAATGGCAAAGCAAGGATTTAATTGAAAGAGTTTGCAAGTTGGCTTAAGAGGTGAGAAAGAATCTTTTACATTTAATGCACATGGTTAACTTCTTTAACCATGGTTAAAATTCTCTCTTGATCCAATCCTTCTCTCAATCATTCTATTATGATATTTATCAGTTATAATCCATACAATTTGATGACAACACTTCTAGAAGAAAGAAGTTTGCAAAAATTGACCTATAATCTTGAAAAAAATGACTTGTAAAATGGTTATGGAGCCTTATGTTTCAAGATCAAAACCCTAGCTATACAAAGTTTGTTTGCAAGTTCTGGACATTTTGGAAAGCTTGTAACAAGATCTACAACTTTCATGTTTTTATTTTTCTTGAATCAAAATGGATCTAGGTGAAAATGGCTATGAAAGTGATGAAAAACCATGTTTTAACACTTGAAAATTTTTCTAAGTGTTAGGTTTCAATTTTGACTTTTTGTTGACTTTTTCACATTTCTTGATTTTTATGATCATGATGGATAGTTTGAAATGATTTTATGATTGAAAAATTTGATTTGAAAAGTTGACCAAAAGTCAAAGTTTGATTTTTTTTGAATAGTTGAAATTTCATCAGATGATTCAAAATTTGTTTGATGATCAATCATGGATTCTGGAATATTGTGAACCAAGAAATTAGGTCAAGATGTTGCAATGATGATGTTAAGATCAATCTCAAAGCAAATAGGTCATTTATTGAACAAAAAGTCAATGATTCACTATCCTCGATCAAAACCTAATTGAAGATCAAATGTTGATGATTGATGAAGATAGATAAATTGAGGTGAGTGGAGACTCAAAACCTAATTGATCACATCTTGAACAGATTAAAAAATTTGATAAAAACCTAATTTGGCTTCAGGAGCACACACACGATCTATCTTGTTCTGAAACTGTTAGTGATGGAATGATGCATATGTGAATGATATGATGTGTTATCATAGGTCAAAAATTAGGGTATGGAAATCCTGCCAGCAAAATGGATGAACTGATTGTTGCTCTTAACACTTTTCAAGGCAAGACGAAGAAATGTAAGGCTACTAACATCAAAGAAATTCAAGCTTTTCAGAAATTTTTCAAGGTGGTGTATTTACCAAACAATCTTCGTCAAACCATCCATGACGCGGCCCAAGAGCTAAACGAGAAGGTAACCGAGAGGATTCCACAACTTAAAATCCCTGGTTACGCAAAGACAAGTATCTTTACGCACTTCATTTTGGAAAAATCAAATTTCCTCCTTTGTCGACTAGCCCATTAGCATTGGCTTTTCGACCACCTATCCTAGATTGGTGGTATAGCTCTTGGTCAAATATCCAAAACGCTTACAAAAGGAAAGTCAGCTGGGTGGTTCCGATGAAGCATTGGTTACATAACTACCCTGGCTTTCTGCATATTGTCCTCAGATATGTGAGAGAGCTTGCCGTAGTGCCCAATGGTAACCACTTCTGGAAAGTTCAATTTTCTTTCACGATTCGACTCACATATTTATTTGACTTAGCTTCTTTTCTAGTTGTACCCTTGTCGTAGGTAATTGTTCCCAGGAAGGAGCTTGCTGTTGAGAGTTGGTAAGGACCATCGACTGAGTTTGTTGATATTGGCGCCAAGGAAGGCCCTTCACAGTCAAAGGTACGTTTTATGGTTATACCTCTGTTCGTATTCCTTTTATTTAATGTCCCTTATATGTTTGACATTCTGCAGTTCAACCCTATTCATACTCCATCCGACGACGAACCCATCTCATCATCTCTTAAGAAAACTGATTCCTCTGTAAGTGCATATGTTTGTACTTCGCCATCTTGGGTTTTAGAGATTACTAATATTCTCTTCATGTAACAGAGTCGAAAACACTCAGTGGATTCGCCTACTCCCTCCAACATATCCAAATGGTCCAAGAAAGACAAACAATCTCGCCACAGTGAGAGAACTGAGGTAAGTGTCAATTAAATTGAGACGCCTCGACCAAAGTCAGGGCCTCTACTAATACTTTTCTTGTCTTTATAGCCATCTCCTGATGATCAGTCTCCCTCACTCCCGAAAATCCAAAGATCATAAGAGGAAACACACTTCCTCTTCTAAAAATAAGGTGGCTAAGAAGAAAAAGAAAGCCCACCTAGATGGAGATCTTAAAATAAAGGTCGACAACAAGGAGGAGGCAACAATAGATTCCGATGACCAACCACTTGTCACGAGACAGAGAGGTAAAGTGCTTCTAGACACTTGTTGCAAAGCTGCCTTATTTTCGAGTATTGACAATATCGTCATAAATACAGCCATCGTCACTCTAACCCCGACTCCTACGCCTGATAAAGTTAAGAAACCAGAGGGGGACGTTGTTGTCGCCTCAATCGGGATGGATGAAACGATAATCCCCAGTTCACCACCACAAGTACTCATTATCTTTATTCATCTTGTATGTTTCAACTGTTGAATCTAACCTAACTAATACCTATCTCTCTTTCCGGTCGAAGCTTCTGACCTACAACATAGTGTGCGGGATTATACTCCACTTCGTGCTTCTTCACCTCATCATCGACAAGCCCTCGACGTGGTCGGTGGTGAGTTTGTTCACATCACTGTTTCGGCTACTCTTAGTGACTCTGATTCGGTCACTGGTCCTGCCAAGCATGAGGGTTATAGTTCGACTAGCTCTGACTCTAGTCTTTTAGATTCCCTGCAGGTTTCAGAGACTCCCCAAAAGTCATCATTCTACCATAATCTCCTGCCAAAGGTACCTTCATCCTCCCTCCTGAAAGGGAAACTACCTTCTCTTCTCCTCAATCCCAAGTTCAGAATCTTTCTGAGAAGAAGAAAGATGACTCAGCTGGCCCTTATGGGGAAAAGGTTACCTTAACTGACATAGATGCCGACGCTGCTCTAGCAAGATTGGATAGTTTCATATGTCGGTACATTTCCTCTCGATTCTCGACCGCCCCTGTGCTTATAGTGATAAGCTAGGGCTCCAAAGAAGGTCAAGAACCTGACGGACAAAATCCGTAAGTATGCTTTCAGTCCCGACCTGCCTCATCTGTTACATGAGGATTCAACTCTTGGACCAGAGCTTTTGGATGCTATTACTCAATTAAAAGGTCTTGAGATTTTTGAATTCTCTAAACTCATGGTGGAAGTGTTTGAAGGCATTCTCCCTTCATTGTTGAGAAACATCACTGTGTGAAAGAAAATTAGCAGTTGGTCGAAACAAAACAAGAAGTGGTGAGGAGAAATATGGATATGGTGAGGAAGTCCAAAATGGTAATTGAAGGGTTTAAGGCCCACATTAATCAGAAACGGGATGAGCAATATCCTAAAAGTAAAAGAGCTACTGAAATACGCAGTCAAATTTCCGCTTTATCGAAAGAACGCAGAGTTGGAGCTTGTCATTAAGCAAGACGAAGAGCTTGATCAAGCTATCACCCCTACTCAAACTGAAATGCTCCAGCTGACCAAAGATGCCATCATTGTCATCACTTCCACTGCTCTAGTCGAAGAGGAGTTGCTAATGCTCAAGACAAGAGCAGATGAGCTAAGAATTATTATTGTACGCATCCACGGTGATCTGGCCACGTTCCAAAGTAAATTTGGAAATTTTTTATTAATGTAACTGTTTCGGTGGTGTAACTATTTTAGTGATTTTTTATATCACTGATAATGTTTGTACAATAAGCCTTCTCACTTTTTATGTAACGTCATATTTTTACATTGTCGTTTCATACTTATGCATGACTGATATGCTGGCTTCGATATTACTCTTTCCAACTTAGTTCGACATACTTTTCACGTTGTCGTAATTGAAATTTCTTGAAGAATAGGTTTATGTTTCTTCAAGTACTTACCATTTACCCTCAGAATTCGTAGATCTAGGGCTAATTCTTCAATTTCATATGCGTTGTTGGAAAAAACATGAATTATCTTAAACGGTCCCTCCCAATTAGGTGACCATTTTCATAGGACTCTATCATTTATGTCCATAGGTAATATCGCTTTTCGAACTAAATCATCAACATGAAATACTTTATCTTTTACCTTTTATTATAGGCTTTGGCCACCTGTCATTTTGTCTCCATAATGCATCAAGGGCCAACATCCTCTCTTCATCCAAGTCGACTAACTCATCACCATCATACTCCAATAGTCTTCGATGGTATTTCATGTTGTCGTTGAACTTACCGATTGAACATGTATTTCTACCGCAATACAACATCATGTCCATATGGGGTTGCCCTCGTTGCCTCTTTAGGAGACGCTCTACATGCCCATAAGGCTTGGTCTAGTGTTTGATGGTAATTTCTTGGATTTTTGCCCACGTGTTTCTTAATCAGGCTAATTATTACCTTATTGGCAGCTTCGACCTAACCATTTGCATTAGCATAATAAGGGGTGGACGTTCACAGTTTTATTTCAACCTCTTTTGTGAATTCTTGCATTTTCGGCCCCGTGAACACTGTTCCTTGGTCGGTTGTGATTGTTTCAGGAATTCCAAACTGTAACACCCCTTCTAATTTCCCCGCGATTTATGTAATTAATCAGAGTTTTAACATAACGAAAGGGCGTCACAATTAAAAATTCAAAATAACCAAAACAACAAACCAAGAGTCATGCTTTTACTAAAGAACTTATTAAATAAAGTAAAACCAAATATTATGTCTTACAAATGAAAGATAACATAAAATCCGGAATAACTCAATCATAATTATTCCAAGCATAAACTCAAATGAAACAAGTTTAAATCCTTAAAATTCCAAAACAATCGCTCTTGTTACAACTACCGAATATGACACTAACACACGGACAATCTAAATAGCATAGCTCTATAAGCCATCCTCACCAAATCTGAAAGCCTAATCACTAATCAAATCATTAAAGTAAGGGTGAGATTTCATCAAAATTAAAATGCATTATACATTTCTTTAAAACAATAAAACAACCAATTCATTATTCCACCCTCATTAGTATATTCAGATTCCCGTTCCCAAATTAGATCACACAGATCAATATGCACATAATAACAATCAATGCAATTACAACATTGGAAAACATCCTAACATGTTGTAACTACATATGCAATGCAGACTCAAATGCATGTGGTACCAAAACGTGACCAAGTCACCAACATCGATTCGTCCACAATCACCCAGACACGAATCCAGCCTCACCACCCACAATCACCCAGGTACGATTATTGGCAATACGAAACAAATTCCACACAATAGGAATTAACTCTACCAGAATGCATATGCATGCACATCATTAAGCATGCAACATTCAATCCACAGAATATGATCACAACATAATTCCACACCATTCCATACATAGCCAACACCATCAACAACACATGATAGCAGCAAATCATGACATATAACGTTAATTACAACACATGAAATTAACATACAACAAGTATACACAACGAATAATTACGAATTACAATGAATCCCTACCACGGAAACCATATTAATCCTTCAGGATCTCTATTACTGGTTTTGAAATTTTTTTTAATAGATAGTACTAGTTCCAAGCTTTCCAACGATACCAACTATGCCTAAATCAGAGTTACGATCGCAAAGATATGACCGAAACCGTTTTCAGAAAATCACCTTCTGTTTTTATACAGTATGTGTCGACGCATAAGCTCATGTGTCGGCTCATAGCTTAAAATTTTCAATTTTTCACCCAGTATGTGTCGACGCATAGGTCGTATGTGTCGATGCATAGCTTTAAAATTTTCAATTTTTCTGGTTTAACACAGTTTGAGTCGATACATACTCTCTTGTATCGATGCACAACTGTCTTGTATTGATGCATAACCATTTGTATTGATGCATAGACCACTTGTATTGATGCATAACCATTTGTATTGATGCATAGGCCACTTGTATTGATACATAACCATTTGTATTGATGCATAGACCACTTGTATTGATACAAGCATTGTATGAGTCGACTCATACATTATTCCAAAACCTGTTTTTCTCAATTTTCTTCAGTATGAGTCGACACAAACTTCTCTTGTGTCGATACAAAAGCATCTTGGGTCGACGCATAACTCTTTTGTGTCGATGCAAACCTTCCAAAACTTCCACATGAGTCGATGCGTGGCTGTATGTGTCGACACAAGTAGTTTTCCTGCTTCTGTTTTCTTAAACCAACGCAGCTTGTGTCGATGCATAGCCCTATGTGTCTACTCATGCTGCGTATTTTTCACCAAAAACCTGTTTTTCCCACTGTTATGCAATCCCCATTGCTACCATTCATCACCACCAACCACGGTATAACAGAAACAGTAATTATTATGTATTTTCACATCCAATTAACATCATAATTACACTTCTTAGTTAATCCACAATCAACATACTCATATTCACCATTCTTATTAATTCCAATTGAATTATTACGTTGGATCATAACGATAGGGCACAACCTAAAATCCTAATTCGAGATTCCTAACAAATTGAATTATTCTATTGATCATCAAAACCTATAAGGCGTAATAATCAAATCAAATCACCCCTTACCTCGCGATGAATCTTCGAATTCTGACGATTTGACTTTTTCTCCTCTTTCCTCTTCTCTTTTCCAAAAAAGTACGTAGAATGAAATCCTAATTTCTCTTCTCACTTTTTCCCTTTATTTATTCCTTTTTATTTTCCAAATAATAGAAATAAATAAATTAGATTAATTAGAGCCTTTTACTCTACACACCTTCCAATTCCACTTCACACCCCTCATTATTTAATTATTTAATTAAATCCAATAATCCAAAAATACCAATAATTAAATTTCTAATTAAATTAATAATTAAAATTCCAATCATTTAATAATTGAATTATTTGGGGTGTCGCACAAACCGACACATAATATGATTTTGTATAAAATCAATCACAGCCTCCTGATCTTTTTGATATTGGTTAGCTATTATACATTGCTCCAATGACACTTGTTTGACATTTCATTGTCCACTCATCATGGTGACAAGTTAGGAGCCGCGTCTTTTAGTTTCCACTTAATTGTACGTGTATAATTACTTGAGGACTTTCATGTCCATTTCTTTTGATGTTTGAATTTTGATTTCATACTTCTTTTACATCTCACTCCTTGTGCTTCCATGAACCTTTGATTGACACTTCATTTTCATTTTATTTTGGTATCATCTTGGAAGCTACATTGGCCATTTTGTTTGTCTTTATCTTCTTTCTCTTTATATTTTGATCATGATTTTATAATCCATGTCTCCTTGAGGTATATTGATGTTGGTATTATTCCTATAACATCCAAGAACCCTAGTTTGATCATCTACGCTTTTGTGCATAAGAGACTAAATTTGTGATATATTATCATGACACTTTAGCATGTTAGATTGATAGCATTTCTTGAAGTTCCTTGCAAGTTCATGATAGATACTTATAATAGGTATATTCCACTTCCCTAGGACTTATAAGTATCAATTCTTCTTTTCACACTTGATTTATGTCATCCGTCATTGATCTAATCAATTAGGTCACTTGTTTTGTGTATTGAAGTTCTGTCTTCTACATTTGTTGTTCATGAACCTCATCTTGAGTTAACTTATTACACAAGTCACACATGTCTTAATTATCTAATTAAGACCATTTTGTTTGATCTTTATCAAATGTTTTGAACTTGACTAGCTTTGGTGTTTTTAAACCCTAATTCGGCGTGCTTTGGTGAATGACCCTTCTCTTGTGTTAGAGACACCCTTGAGTATGATTTGTTTATATGTCAAGCTACTGACTTTGGATGTTCCATGGGTCTCTAATCTTGCATCTCGCTCATTTTTTGTTTTATTTGTTCTATTTACCTCTTAGGGTTAGAGTTAGGGTAGAATTTTGACTTCTTTCCCTCTTTTGTTGACTTGTAATTAAGTTGTTGGTGTTTATTGATTGATCATAATTTGTATGATTATTATCTCTATGTTTTCACGACTGACCTCACTTCATATGACACCTTGCATGTTTGTTCACTCATTCCTTTCCACTTCATTTTCTTCCCCGTTTTCTTTGTGATTAGCTATTATGCTATCGTTTGAGATGTGTTGCCATCATCCATTATCTTCTTGATGTATCGTCATTTGTAGCTTAGTGTTTTATCACTCTACCTTGTTATTTATAACCCGTTTGTTGAGTGTGAAAGGGATCTCTATCTGATGTTCATCTGATGCGTGAAGCTTTCTCTGACGTCTTGAAGTGCACTTGAGGCGACTTCTCGCACCACGCGATGAAGTTCTTTATTTTTAATTAGTTATTGATTTATTTTGATTGGGTTGTATTATTTATACTTTTGATTTGATACATCCCCATTCATACACTTGTATCCCCAATCCCATATGGTTTGCAATAGTTTAGGATTTTATTCCTTTGTTTGTTTCAATTATTGCTTACTTACGCGATTGACATTCTATTAGAATACATAGCCTCCTCTTAGGCTCTTCACTAATTAACACATAGCCTCCTCTTGGGCTCTTCACCAATGAACACACAACCTCCTCTTGGGCTCTTCACCAATGAACACATAGCCTCCTCTTGGGCTCTTCACCAATGAACACATAGCCTCCTCTTGGGCTCTTCATCATTGAAAATGAGTTCATGATCGTTTGTTGATGCAACTTGGGCACACTTAGATGGTCGATGACGCTTTTCAGCAGCGTTTTCTTACATCGTGCGTGTTGAAGAGGCAACGGACTTTCTCCGTTAGGTATCATCATCGCCTTCATTATACTTGATGGTTCACCATCATTCATATACATACTTTACATGATGTTTCTCCATCCATGTATGTTATAATTGATGTTTTGTAATCTATGCATTTTATTATCCTTTACATGATGTTTTGCCATCCATGTCTACTATCATGATGTTTTGTCATCCATGCCTGATGTATCATCGTCCATGCATATTTTATCTGTCTTTATATGATGTTTTGCCATCCATGTCTACTATCACGATGTTTTGTCATCCATGCCTGATGTTTTGTCATCCATGCATTTTATTATCCTTTACATGATGTTTTTCCATACATGTCTTATCATTCATTCTAAGTGTGATTGTTTGCTTCTTTATCTCTTTTATGAGATTGCCATGCTCCCCATGGAATCTTTAGTTCACTCTTTTCCAAGTTTGAACTATATAAACCTTAGGTTTTCTATCCATGCATGATAACTTTAGGTAGATTCTTCCCCTTGTTTATACCCATAACTTAGGATCAATTTTGTATGATAACATTAGGATTAGCAATAAGTTAGTTTCCCCTAGCTATTTTTTCTTTATCCTTTTTGTATCCTTAAAATTAAAATCTTGTTTTGTCAAGTGCATTAAAATACTCTAATAATTTGAAACTTTTTCCAAAGTAAAAGATACAAACAAATTAGTTTTAGGATGATTCGTCGTCCCGTCTGCTGATGTTTCGTCATCCCGTTGTTGATGTTTTGTCGTTCTGCTGCTGATGTTTCGTTATCTAATGTTTCACCGTCCCGTTGCTGATGTGTCGTTATCCCGTTGCTGATGTTTCATCGTCCCGTTGCTAATGTTTCTTCATCCCGTTGCTGATGTTTCGTCATCCCGTTGCTGATGTTTCGTCATCCCGTTGCTGATGTTTCATCGGTCTGTTGTCGATGTTTCATTATCTCACAGGATGTCTCGTCATCCCATTCGTAGCTGATGTTTCATCATCAAGGAGGTGTTTCGTCATTGTTTGTTGTTTCGTCTGCTAATCTAAAAAACACAAACCAACCAAAATAAGTGAGCCGAACTACGGCGCTCTAACTTTCCCATTGCAGGAGGGAATACGTAGGAATCTTGTCGCGGGGCTTGATCGAGCACAACCTTTGTAAATATTTCCTTCTTTTCCCCGTATTTTCTTTCTTTTATTTTTTTCTTTATTCCTTTATCCTTCTCTTCTTTTTTGCATGCATTATACCATATACAGATATAGTTAGACCTTTACACCAATTAGATAGAAAGTAAAAGCGGATACCGTAGAGTACTACGGACGTGTGGGGTGCTTATCCCTTCCCCTCGCATAACAGACTTCCTTACCCAATATCTTGGTCGCAAGACCGTGGTTTATCTGTTTCAAGTTTACTCGATGTTTACCATTCCTTCTCGGCAGGATAAAAAATGTTCGATGGCGACTTCATGGATATATAGTTATATCCTTTGATTTTTTGGCCGGTTGTTTTAGCTGGTGACTTCACTAGGGACAGTCGACCTATTGCTGGTCCGTTCAGAAGTCGACCCTAGCTTTTGTTTTCTTTTCTTTTGGGTGTTTTATTGTTTTGTTTATTGCATTATAGCTTTTTATTATTTGCATATATACTTGTACATGTTTGCATGCATTTGCATCTGGATCTGGCTATATTATTTTTGTCTATTGTTGTGCTGTTGTTTTTTTGGTGGGTGTGAGTTACAAGAGGTAAAAGGACCACTACCCAGGCCAGTGACATATAGTATAGACGGATGTTCATGTCGAATCTTGCATCCCGTGATGCATGTGAGGAGGCATGAAGTACCAAACTCAAACGAGGTTCGATTGATGGTACTTTCGCCCTACACCCTTTGTGTAGCAAGCGAAGTGGTCGATAAAGGACTATCGACTTTGTTTATCATTAGATACCCAGTTGTGTCTAGAATTACCCGTGAGGTTGGGTTGGGATAGGTACAGATGCTGATTATTGTTACTTGGTCCTCTGATATTCTGATGTGGTCTGAATAGTGACTATTGGTTTTGATCTAATGGTGACTTTTGATCTGGTTGGTGACTTTGGTTCTGATTGGTGATATTGTTCCCATTGGTGACTTGTGATCTCTTGGTTTTGTTCTGGATTTCTCACTTTGTGATGGCCACTTATTTTGGCAATTCAGCAGTTATCCAGCATTTTAGAAGCCTTGATCCCGTACAGTTGTTGATCTACATGGTGGTTCTTGCATGTTATGATACGCATTTTATTGATTCTGTGTCTTTCAGATGATTCATAAATAGTGCAATCGTTGTGATGGAAACTTTGATCCCATGTGCTTGCATACATATTTTGTTGACACCTATTTAATACACATGTTCTTTCCATTTTCAAGGGACAATGCTTGTGAGCTTTGTGTTGCACTTTTTCACCTCTTACTGGTTTGAAATAAAATTAAAAGCATGTAGGTTCCTTGAAATGATTGAACATGGTATCTCACCCACTCATCCACCTCATGCATATTCATGCATTCATAACAGGTACCCAGAGATGAAGATTCTTATACAGATCTGGTATTTTCTTCAGAATTGCAGACTTGACTTCTTATTGCTTCATGTTTAGAGATCAGTTATGGATTGACTTTGTGGGGATTTGAATGAGATGGAAGTTCAGATATGGTTATTTATGCCAGCTATGCCAGCCATGGCCCATTGTTAGAAACTCTTGAAAGAGGAAAGCAATCATTTAAGACTTAGATGAGTTTGGTTATGGAAATCTTGAATACATTGTTGATAAATGATTATACACTTGTTGTTGCGACAGAAGCTGTTAGTTCTCCCTATCATGTGGGACCTTCTTCAAAACCTGAAGTATTTGGTGGATCTCCTTCCACAACCTTGGATATTTTGTTCTTATCGTCAGCAGCCAGTAGTTGTCCGTTGTCTTATACTCAGTGATTTCCTTGTTTTCTTGGACTGCAGTTGGTTAAGCTTCTTGCTCTAGGTTCTTAACCTACCTTCTGATTTTGTTGCTGCAATATGTGAGTATCATTCTGTGGGAATTTGTTCATGATTTTGAAGACCGCTTGGGTTGAAATGAAAAGTCCAGCATCTGTCTGGTATCTCTTTCAGAGGCCAATTCTATTTGGCAAGCCATTTCATAATCTTTATCTTGCGAGGTTTCACTCTTGTTTGGAAGAAGATGAGGTTGAAAGTTCTCGATCGCAGTGTCTGATTATTTCTCCTGTTCGAAGAATATGCTTTCAGTTGCAAGTTTTGGATGTCTATTCCATAAGGTAGAAGACACTTTGTGATCCTGTCGTTGTAATTCTTCTTTGCACAATTTTCATCATTTCTTTTGAAGAAAATCCCCCGTGAATGTCGCCCTAGGACACTCGACCACTTGATTGAAGACGTTTTGTCGTCCAGAAATAAGGTTCGAGCTTGGATCAATTTGAAGACTATTGTGTCAACGGTAGATCAGAAGGGGAATCTCTTATCCAATAGGGTATCAAGACTACAGAAATTCGTCAGAATCAAAAAGTCTAGACGGAGTCAAGTCTCCTCAACAATGGAAATCTTGAGTTTCTTTACTGCATTTTCATTTGCATTTTTGTTTGTTTGTTTAAACATTTCTATCATGTAAAAATTTGTTTATTTTTGAATGCATTAAGTATGTATTTCTTGAAGAAATCCATTCGTTATCACTCATCCATTCGTTATCGCTCATACAATGACTTGCTTGCATATTGATGCCAACTTCACCAAGTCTTTTGCTTAGGCAAAGATCGGGGGGAGGATGACGATACTAAAATGATATTCTTTGATTTGTATGATTTCGAGTAAAACCCTGTTGATGATGCACATGCCTTATTTCAATTCCCAAACACCGGAGATATAAGGGAGATAGACCCTCGTTAACCCCTTTGAGCCTTGAAGTAGGAGTTTCTTTTCTATTTAGAAAAACCCTCATTTTTATTAACCTAGGGCAGGGTAGGGTTCAATTAATCTGATCGAGCGTTCAAAATTCCTCAAGAGTGTGCAATCAAAGGATATAACAATGGTTATCCTCCAAATGGTTGAGGAAAGTCCAAACTGCAATGGTCAACCTTCGTCTGCAACATGGAATCCTTCATCTATCTAAGACTCAGACAGTCACAATTACTTCCAACAAATTGAAGATGGTGTAGGGATCACACGATTTGTTCTAAAAAAATTATTAAAAAAAGAAAAGAGAAAAAATCCCACTAAGTCGAACTCGGTAATAAGTTGCTTAGGCAAAAAAAGAAAGGGAAAATTTCGAAAAGCAAATTAGAAAGCCAGAAAGGCAAGAAAATTTAAAGAAAGGTTCTCAGTAAGAGAGCAAAGTCGTGTGATCAGACACCAAAATTAAAGGTGAGTGATTGTCGTGTCCGTAAACCTTGTGGGATCCATCATGCATGTCCAAGAAATCCCCAGTAGAAGTTGTCGTACCAAACTCTTTCGAGAGTCGAATGCTCATATCAAGTTGACTGAATCTAGGATTAGAGATCATCACGAAGGGGGTGGGCACTAAATATTTTGGGCCTAAAAATCCTTTTTTCGGAAAACCGTGAACCAGGCCATGTTACAACCTTTAAAATTCCTAAATGAAGCATGGGTTAATTCAAAAGCATACTAGGATGAGATAACATTTTCTTGACTCTTAAAGTGTGTGTTGATTTTCAACGTTGGCATCATATGTTTTGTCTTGTCATTCTTAAAAAAGAAAAAGTTTTAAGTGTTGCATTATAAAAATGTTTTGCTCACAAGAATTCGTAATATGATTTCCATATAAAAACTTCAAGACTTACGTAAGTGTTGCATTAGAATTTTCATTCTCATAATAAACATTTTTTTGTATGCAAAAAAACTATTTGACATCAAGTGAGTTTGTACGATGAGCATCAGTGAAGAGCTTAATCTTATCAAAGAAAAGGATCTTGACTCCGTTGAATCAAAAGTCAATCTTTTCAAAGAATTTATGATATCCATGGGCATGCTTTCCAAATACCCTGTGAATCGCAAGCAGCTTGTCACTTTATAGTTTGAGTACCCCAAGGGGTTTTTACTCCGTTGAGTTTGAATAGTGTGTTGCTTACTATTTGAGTACCTTCAAGGGGAATGAAGTTGACATATTCAGCTGATCTGGGGCACTTTCCAGTGACTCCATTGAGTAACAGAAGATCCGTTTGAGGGACGATCAGAATTAGATTGCTTGAGATCTAAATGTTAATGTTGAAGTTTTTGATTACCCAAAAGTTTCTTTTTAGAAATGGTATGTTTCCTTCAGTTGATCCTAAGGGATAAATTGTTTCTAGCGTCTGCTTAAGCAGCGAAGAAGTTCAAGTTGGGAGTTATGGTTTTGTTGTCATCCAAAATTGTGAGAACTTCTTTTTCCTCTGTGAGCGTGAGATGAAGAAATGGTTTTCCAAAATTCCGCTAATCTGGGGCAGTTACGTCAAGATTTGGAAAATCTCTCAAGTTTCCATCAATCTGGGGCAAGCTATCTTGATGATGCAGATATTAGGATGTCTTTTTCAAGACAATTTCTTCAGCAATCCTGCAGATTAGGGAAAGACATTATGCAGGGGCATTCCTTTATTTCAAAGTTGATCAGTTTAAGTCCATTCGCAAGCTAAATGATTGGTGAATTTGAAGAGTATGTCAGATAGTTGGGATTTTTATCCTCAGTCCATCAAATATTTAAGTTCAAATTTTTATTGCTACTTCATCAAAAGTCAGAGATTTTTATCTCCAATTGAAGTGAGGATTTCTTATCCTCATCACAGATCTCATGAAGTCGTCTTAAGGCGAATCTTTTCGAAGATCATTAAACTGAAGCAGTTACGTCGAGATTCGAAGAATCTCTACATGAACCAGATGTGTCAAGAGAACTATTCAGAGCTTAAATACAGCAGGGGAATTTTATCTTAAATCAGTTCTATCCGTGTTTCTACAAGGATTCTCCCTAGTGAGTTTACTTCATGTTAGACTTGGGGCAGATTGGGTTTGATTGAATTGGCAGGATTGGTTACATGAAATATCTCCAGCTTGGGGCATACTCCACAATACCGAAGTTTCTACTTCTTCCCAGCAAGTCTCCCAAAGTGAAGGAATTGTGGCCAGATGATTCCCCAGTTTTACCTGAAGGTTGTCTACTCCCCAGTATCGTCAGGTGGAGAGTTTTGTCTGATAAGTTGCGATTGATGAGATTTCTTGATTAAGAATCTGCATCCCCAGTGGAGTTGTGTTACTGTTGTGTTCACAAAAGAATGCCCATTCGAGGCGGAATATTTACCGATGACTTCTTTAATTCCCTAGTCAAGTTGTTGCATTTGGAAGTTCTTATTTAAGAATTTTCCCCCCCTCTCCCCAGTGTATCAGTTATTGATCTGAGGGTTCTTATTCAAGGTTCCTCCTCTTCCTAGTGAAGAAATTTTTCTTTCGAGATTGTGGCACAATATTTCTCATTTCCCCAGTGGAGTTGTCTTATATGAGATTTCTTATTTCTTCATACCCAGATGAACTATTTGACTTGGATTTCTATTCCGAGAACTCTCCCATCTCCCCAGCGAGTTCGATCCTGTTGATTGGTGATAAGCATTGTATCTCCCGAGACGTATGCTATTGTGGGTGCACATCCCATGTCACTTTTTATCCCTAGTGAGGACTTTTCTTATCAAAGATCATTTGTGAGTCCCCAGTTGAGCTTCTTAAAGTCACAATTATCCTCTCCACAAGAGCTGCATACAGATTTTCTCTTATCATTAACCAAATATTGGTCTCTACCCATGAAGTCAAAGGAATATTTATCCCTGTTAGATCCAATGTTGTTCGGTATCTTGCCTAATGTCGTCCAATGTCTATTTGGATTTCTTCATTCGAAGTTACAATTTCAACCTGGTCTTATCCAACAATGTCCAATCTCTATTTGGCTTTTAGAAGTCACAGTTTCGCCTTGATCTTCTCTGGCTTTGTCTAATTTCATTTGGCATCCCATATCAGAATCAACAGTTTTGTCCAGAATTATTTCTCCATTGAAGTCTGCAATTTATTTTTGCGACTCTTCTCAGTGATTGTAGCCTGTTTCTACCGGTTACACAAGTTATTTATCCCCGTAGAGTTTCATCTCTTTGAAGGTTTTCTCCCTAGTGGATTTTGCAATTTATTTTTGCAAGTCTTATCAAGTTTTGGCTTGGTGTTTGATTGGCTTCTTGATTAGCCATTCCCCGGTGAAACATTTAATCATGCATCATTACATTGCATCCTTAAAGTGTAATTTTCCATTATCTTTTGGAACTTTACTCCATAGAAAAATTTCAAACATGCATTAAAACATAAGCCTTTATTGGCACTATGTTCCCTAGTGAATCTTCTAACTTCGGGTCGTATCCCCCAGCAAGGTCTCTATCCTCAGTATCTCGGTTTCCATCCGTACAAGTATTCAGTTAATCATTCAATTTGGTTGAATGTCTACTCAACGTTTTGGTTGTAGCCCTCCGTGCAATTTCATCGGTTTAGTCTCTACTACCTTTGTTAGTTCATCTCAATGTCCATCAATATACCTTTTGAATGTCAGTTTTGTCCTGATGATCGTTTTAGCAGGTGTTTTGGAATTACGCTCTAATCACTTTGCTTTGGGTCGAGTTTTGTCTCGTTACCCGCACACGAAATGTAGTTGTCGTATTGGTACTCATCTAGTTTGTTTCGTCTAACTAGTTTTCATGAGTCGTGTCTCATCTCGTTTTTTTTCTTACTCTTAGGATTCTTTCAGTTCCATCATATTGTCTATCTCGGGTTGAAACGTGTCTCTTTATAACTATTGGGTTCAATCAGCTTTGTCTATTGTCTATCCTCTAGTTTGAGACTAGCAAGCGCTCTGAGAAATATGCGCTCTCATCACTTTGCTTCGGGTCGAGTTTTGCCTCGTTGCCTGTGCATGAAATCCAGTTGTTGTCCTGGTACTCATCTAGTTTGTTTTGTCTAATTAGGTTCCATGAGTCGAGTTTTATCTCATTTTGTTTCTTACTCATGGGATTCTTTCAGTTCCATCATACTGTCTATCTCGGGTTGAAACCTTTCCCTTTACTCCGTGGATTCAATCGCCTTCGCTCACCGCTCATCCTCGGTTGGGATGGATTTGTTATAACTATTAGGTTCAATCAGCTTCGTCTACTGTCTATCCTCTAGTTTGAGATCAATAAGTGCTCTAAGAAACATGCACTCTCATCACTTTGCTATTGGCCGAGTTTTGTCTCGTTTCCCGTGCGTGAAATCTAGTTTTTGTCCTGGTACTCGTTGTTAGAAAGTGTTATTCTTCTAGTTCTATCGAGTTGAGTTTTGTCTCGTTTGATGTCACTCCTTGGATTTAATCAGCTTTGTCTACTGTCTATCCTTGGTTCACGATCTTTCATACCTTCGGTTTGTCACAGTTTCCACTGTTTACCCCTGGTTGAGACCAGCAGGTGTCCCTAGAATCGCGCACTCTAGTCACCTTGCTTATATGATCCTTTTCGTAGTCTTCCTATTGTGTACATTTTCGGAGTCTAGTTTTGTCTAGTGTTTTGGTTTGAGTTTCATCTTATCTTTATCATTGTTTGCGTTACAGTTTCATCACGACGTATATCTTTGGAAGGCTAATATTCATTAGACTCTCCCGCTTGTTAAAGCACAATGTTATTTGGTTTTTCTATAAAACCAATTTGTTTTGGAAAGTTTCACTCTTCTTCTCAAGAGTGTAAATTTTCGGGTTCTTTTGTATTCAATCCTCTTCCACTTTGAACGCTCGAAGGTTTCCACTAGTTCTCGCTTATCAAGTTAAAGAAGATTGAATAGGGGCAGTTGTTGCACCCCAAAATTTACCCCCTTGATTTAGGCTTATGTTTCTTCATAAATATCATATTGCATTACATTCATACACTGTGATTGGATCAAGGTTTTCTTATCTTCCAGGTATTCTTCAAGCTACAGAGTTTGGTTGTATTGTCAATCAATCCAAGATAGCTCTCATTTCCTCTCTCTACTATTTATTCAATTACCAGAGCTTCTCGTGCCTCGAGACATATTAATTTGTTTTTGGTTTTATCAGAAGAGTCATAATTGCAAGCGCTCAGAATTTCTTGAAGCATTATCTTCTATTTGTCATTAGAGGCGCCTGAGATTCTAGGGATCAGTTTATCACAAGTCTAGGGTTTTCTGGTGGTTTGAGGTTTCACCCATTAAAGTCTGATGTCTCAGATTCTACTGATTGTTTAGTTTCTTTTTCAAGAAGTAAAATGTTGGAATTAGGGTTTCTATGGATGTTCTCATCAGACAAAGATTGATGCTCTTGTTCTTTGTACAATGACCTGTGATAGTAGGGTTTTGAATAATTTTACGGTGGGTGTCTTCTCTATCAAGGCAAGAAATTGGGGATTAGTTAACGCAAGTTAAGTCAAAGGTCATGATTCTTGGTTTGATTGTTACACAAGTAATTTGTTTATTTCAAAATATTGTGTCACAAGAATTCAAGATTATGCCATGGTTACTTCATTTCATCAAATCCATATTAAGCCTTTATCATGTTTACTCAAGTTTGCTCGCAAGTATTGGAAAAAATGTTGAAGAAGATAATGTGAACTTGCCACTTGAAAACATTCATTTATGTGAATACTTGAAGTTACCAAAATCATTACAATTCATAAAGGAATTTTTATCATGGTTCAAACATTGTTATAAGTTTCATGTGTAAAATTCTTTCATGGTTAATTCTCAAATTCAAGTTACAAAGGAAGTTTGTCATGATTAAAAAAAGAGAAATCATTCAAGTTTCTTACAAATTACAAGACCAAAATCAAAGAGAGTTTTCAAACTCATTCTAATCTATCCTATGAGATTTCTATTTGCCTAGAGTTTACAAATGGAGAATTTATTCTAAGTGAAGTTTCCTAAGCCTTAATTTCTAAGACTTTGATGTCTTCTTCAAGCTCTTGATGCCGAGCCTCACAGCCTCACCTTTGACCTTCAAGCTTGACCACAATTTACCCTTTGCCTTGCTCATTTTTCTCGAGCCCATCCAAGCCATTTGCACATGAAACAAGAATGAGAGAAAGTGTTAGTAAGCAATCAAAATTGAATTCAAACAAGAAAATTTTCAAGTGTTTTCTTCCATAATTCATCATTAGGTGTGATAGGAACTGTTTTTGAGGGTGATTTTCAATCATACAAGCTGCCAAAGCCTTATTCAATTCAATCATAAGTCAACTTCTCCTATTGAAAATCATGAATGGTTTCAGTTCATAAAAAGGGTGCAAAAAGCATCAAGATAACTCAGAACTCTCATCACAGTTACACTTAGTAAAAAAGGCAAGTAAAAAAAATCAGAAAACAACACAACCATAAACAAAATTTCCACAGAATCAATATCAAAAAACGGTTAAGCCCAATACAGAAATTCCACAAGGCCTATTTATCAGAAATCAGAAAACGGTTAAGCCCAATACAGAAATTCCACAAGGCCTGTTTATCAGAAATCAAAAAACAGTTAAGCCTAATACAGAAATTCCACAAGGCCGGTTTCGATTCCGAACTAGGGTTTCCAAACTTCTCTTCAAGATCTACTCAAACCCAGGAGGTTTCTTCAAAATCAAACACCAAAAAGATATTCAGAAGAAGAGGACGAAGCTATTAATCAAATAAAATCGAAGATCGACCGTAGCCACCGCCGGGTGGCGATTTTCGGCGTGGCAAAATCATGAGTTTCCGGAGAGGTTCCTACAAAACTAAGCCTAGATTAGAAGATATGAGGGAGAGACTGTTCAGAATATGTAAATAAAATCATCATCAGAATAAGTCACCGCCGTGAGCCACCCCGCACCGCCGTCCACTGCCGACGAGGGTGATTTCTGGCAAAGAGATCCGTTCACGAAGAAGAAGAAGAGAGAGGCGATAGTATAATCGAGAGAGCGAAACTAAGTTTCTGTGTTCTAAAAAATTGATTTGTTTTATTTTCTATTAAGTTATGTTAATAATCAAAATTAGTGGCTAATCCATCGGTGATGACAATTGTCACCGCCCTGTTGGTTGTTTTCTTTGTTTCCATGCAGCTCCCTCATGCCAGACAACCATGCACCTCCATTCCCATTTGCATGATCATCATCAGACGGACTAGGGACGCGTCTCCATGATGCCTTTTCATGGATCATCACCATCGGATCACTTTCAGATCATCATCAGCATGATCACACGCTCCATAAAATCTCCCCACTAAAGACCATCTGAAGTGCACCTCACTGGATCATGTCGTATCCTAACTTGGGCTTATGCCATTGGCCCAACGAATTGCTATCATGTACCCTTGTTTACTCAATTCAGGCCCATTTTCTTTGTTTTATTTACATCTTATATATTATTTTGTAAATACTGTTGTTTTGTCAAATACAATTGGGAAATATATTTTCTCTTAAATATTAATTAGATTGAAAAAATAATATTTAATTTAATTGATTATTTCGTTGATTAATTTTACTAAATAGGTTGGTTTAATTTAATTAGTTATTTAATTGATTTCGATTAGTTTGTATCATTTGTCTATTTAGACATTTTAATCGTATTATCGATTCTATGCATCTCTGATTGTAAATTTGCTTTCCCATTCTCATACGGATCAAAATAGTTTAGAATTTTGTTTCTTTGTAGCTTAGGATTTTATTTCTTCGCATGCTTTGATCATCATTTAATTATTGCCACAATACTCATTTCGTTGTTGTTATTGCCATGGATTTGTGATCGATCGTGATACAACGTGGATGATTGATTATTGGATGATCAAGATAAGACCAAAAGAGATACTCACCATCAAGAGAATTCAAAGATGCTCTCAGCGGTATTTTCTTATTTTATGTGCGCAGTAAAGGGGCAACGGACCTTTTCCGTTAGGTATCATCGTCTCTCTCTTTACTTCTTTCTTGCACCATGTACATATATGCTTTTGCATGCTTCATCTGATGTCTCATCATCTATGTATTGATGTATTGTCATCTATAAATGCTTTATCTGATGTCTCATCATCTATGTCCGATGTATTGTCATCCACATATACTATATTTGTTGTTTCATTCCATACATTTCTTATCTGATGTTTCGCTCATCCATCTTCGTTATACGATGTATCGTCATCCATGTCTTGATGTATTGTCATCTAAACATGCTTTATCTGATGTCTCGTCATCTATGTCTGATGTATTGTCATCCACATATGCTATATCTCATGTTTCACCATCCATACATTTGTTATTTGATGTTTGCTTATCCATCTTCATTATATGATGTATCGTCATCCATGTCTTGATGTATTATCATCCACGCATGCTTTTTTTTATGTTTTATCATCCATATCTTTCTCGTCTGATGTTTTATCATCCATATCTTTCTTGTTAGATGTTTTATCATTCATTTCCGCTTATATCATGTTTCACCATGCTTCATCTTTCATATATGATGTATCACCATACATTGTCTAATTTACCTATGTCTCATGGTGATCCCTTAAGTCATATGATCCATCTCTTTTGTTATTGTTTTAGTCATGTTTTGTCCATCCTTTTGTCAATTTCGTTTGACGTTTGCTTATAATTATGGTTTAGGAGGTAGCGTTTGCACCACCTTGAATGCGCGTGAAGATATTATGTTTTTAACCTCTTATGGTTCTGATCTTTTTGAGATTAGATAGCTATTATACATTACTCCAATGACACTTGTTTGACATTTCATTGTCCACTCATCATGGTGACAAGTTAGGAGCCGCGTCTTTTAATTTCGACTTAATTGTACGTGTATAATTGCTTAAGGACTTTCATGTCCATTTCTTTTGATGTTTGAATTTTGATTTCATACTTCTTTTACATCTCACTCCTTATGCTTCCATGAACCTTTTATTGACACTTCATTGTCATTTTATTTTGGTATCATCTTGGAAGCTACATTGGCCATTTTGTTTGTCTTTATCTTCTTTCTCTTTAGATTTTGATCATGATTTTATAATCCATGTATCCTTGAGGTATCTTGATGTTGGTATCATTCCTATAACATCCACGAACCCTAGTTTGATCGTCTACGCTTTTGTGCATAAGAGACTAAATTTGTGATATATTATCATGACACTTTAGCATGTTAGATTGATAGCATTGCTTGAAGTTCCTTGCAAGTTAATGATAGATACTTATAATATGGATATTCCACTTTCCTAAGACTTATAAATATCAATTCTTCTTTTCACACTTGATTTATGTCATCCGTCATTGATCTAAGCAAGTGTTTTCCATTTTTTTTGATGTTGATAATCAATTAGGTGACTTGTTTTGTGTATTGAAGTTTTGTCTTTTACATTTGTTGCTCACGAACCTCATATTGAGTTAACTTATTCCACAAGTCACACATGTATTAATTATCTAATTAAGACCATTTTGTTTGATCTTTATCAAATGTTTTGAACTTGACTAGCTTTGGTGTTTTTAAACCCTAATTCGGCGTGCTTTGGTGAATGACCCTTCTCATGTGTTGGAGACACCCTTGAGTATGATTTGTTTATATGTCAAGATACTAACATTGGATGTCCCATGTGTCTCTAATCTTGCATCTCGCTCATCTTTTGTTTTATTTGTTCTATTTACCTCTTAGGGTTTGAGTTAGGGTAGAATTTTGACTTCTTTCCCTCTTTTGTTGACTTGTAATTAAGTTGTTGGTGTTTATTGATTGATTATAATTTGTATGAGTATTATCTCTATGTTTTAACCACTGAACTCACTTCATATGACACCTTGCATGTTTGTTCACTCATTCCTTTCCACTTCATTTTCTTCCCCGTTTTCTTTGTGATTAGCTATTATGCTATCGTTTGAGATGTGTTGCCATCATCCATTATCTTCTTGATGTATCGTCATTTGTAGCTTAGTGTTTTATCACTCTACCTTGTTATTTTTAACCCGTTTGTTGAGTGTGCAAGGGATTTCTATCCGATGTTCATCTGATGCATGAAGCTTTGTCTAACGTCTTGAAGTGCACTTGAGGCGACTTCTCGCACCACGCGATGAAGTTCTTTATTTTTAATTAGTTATTGATTTATTTCGATTCGGTTGTATTATTTATACTTTTCATTAGGACTTTTGATTTGATACATCCCCATTCATAAACTTGTATCCCCAGTGCCATATGGTTTGTAATAGTTTAGGATTTTATTTCTTTATTTGTTTCAGTTATTGCTTACTTACGCGATTGACATTCTATTAGAATACATAGCCTCCTCTTGGGCTCTTCACCAATTAACACATAGCCTCCTCTTGGGCTCTTCACCAATGAACACACAACCTCCTCTTGGGCTCTTCACCAATGAACACATAGCCTCCTCTTGGGCTCTTCACCAATGAACACATAGCCTCCTCTTGGGCTCTTCATCAATGAAAAGGAGTTCATGATCGTTTGTTGATGCAACTTGGGAACACATGGATGGTCAATGATGCTTTTTAGAAGAGTTTTCTTACCCCGTGCGTGTTGAAGGGGAAATGTACTTTCTCCGTTAGGTATCATCATCGCCTTCATTATACTTGAGGTTTCACCATCATTCGCATGCATACTTTACATGATGTTTCTCCATCCATGTATTTTATAATTGATGTTTTGTCATCCATGCATTTTATTATCCTTTACATGATGTTTTGCCATCCATGTCTACTATCATGATGTTTTGTCATGCATGCCTGATGTATCATTGTCCATGCATATTTTATCTTTCTTTATATGATGTTTTGCCATCCATATCTACTATCATGATGTTTTTTCGTCCATGGCTGATGTTTTTTCATCCATGCATTTTATTATCCTTTACATGGCTGATGTTTTTCCATACATGTCTTATCATTCATTCTAAGCGTGATTGTTTGCTTCTTTATCTCAGTTATGAGATTTCGATGTTCCCCATAGGATCTTTAGTTCACTCTTTTCCAAGTTTGAACTAAATAGACCTTAGGTTTTCTATCCATGCATGATAACTTTAGGTGGACTCTTTCCCTTGTTTATACCCATAACTTAGGATCAACTTTGTAAGATAACATTAGGATTAGAAATAAGTTAGTTCCCCCTAGCTATTTTACCCTTATCGTTTGTGCATCCTTAAAATCGAAATCTTGTTTTGTCAAGTGCATTAAAATACTCTAATAATTTGAAAATTTTTCCAAAGTAAAAGATAAAAACCAATTAGTTTTAGGATGTTTCGTTGTCCCGTTGTTGATGTTTCATCCCGCCGATGTATCTTCATCCCGTTGTTGATGTTTCGTCATCCCGCTGTTGATGTTTCGCGTCCGTTGATGATGTTTCGTAATCCTGCTGCTGATGTTTCGTCGTCCTGTTGTTGATGTTTTGGTATCTAATTATTGATGTTTCGTCATCCCGTTGTTGATGTTTCATCATCCCGTTGCTAATGTTTCGTCATCCCGTTGCTGATGTCTCGTCATCCCGTCTGTAGCTGATGTTTCGTCATCAAGGAGGTGTTTCATCATCGTTTTTCGTTTCGTTTGCTAATCTAAAAAACACAAACCAACCAAAACATGTGAGCCGAACTACGACGCTCTGACTTTCCCATTTGCAGGAGGTAATATGTAGGCATCATGTCGCGTGGCTTGATCGAGCACAACCTTTGTAAATATTTCCTTCTTTTCCCCGTGTTTTCTTTCTCTTATTCTTTTCTTTATTCCTTTATCCTTCTTTTCTGTTTTGCATGCATTATACCATATACAGATATAGTTAGACCTTTACACCCATTAGATAGAAAGTAAAAGCGAATACCATAGAGTACTATGGTCGTGTGGGGTGCTAATCCTTTCCTCATGTAATGCACTTCCTTACTCGATCTCTCGCAAGACCGTGGTTTCTCTGCTTCGTGTTTACTCGATGTTTACCTTTCCTTCTTGGCGGGATAAAAAAAGTTTGATGGAGACTTCATTGATATATAGTTATATCTTTTGATTTTTTGGCCGGTTGTTTCAATCTCCTCATGAAGTTTATTTTGCCCAACAAAGACTAAAGTTCCATTTTGGTCGACGGATGTTTGACGTCCATGATAGCTTTGGTCTTGCTTTTATTGACTTCAATTCCCTTTTTATGTAATACAGAACCAAGGAAATCTTTTGCCTGCACGCAAAAAGCACACTTTAATGGATTCATTTTCAATCCATATTTTCGCATTCGTTCGAAAGATCTCCGAAGATGTTCCAAGTGTGTCGATTTTTCACTCGACTTAATGACAATATCGTCGATGTAAACCTGCATAAAATCTTCAATAAAGTCATGGAACATAGAATTCATTACCCTTTGATATGTTGCTCCGGCATTCTTCAAGCCGAATGACATGACAACCCATTCATAGGTGCCTAATGCCCCTGGGCAACGAAACTCCGTCTTCGACACATCATCATCTGCAATAAAAATTTGGTTATAGCCAGCATAACCATCAAGCATACTTAAATATTAAAAACCAGCGGCCGAATCGACTAGCATTTCAGTCACTGGCATGGCATATTCATCTTTAGGAGTGACAGTATTTAGGTCTCTAAAGTCAATGCACACTTTTAGCTTTCCATTTTTCTTAATGACTGGGACAATATTAGCCAACCATTTGACAAACCTTGCAGTTTTGATGAACTTGCTCTCGAGGAGTCTTTATATTTCCTCCTTGATCTTCGACATAATTGCTGGTGCAAAACGTCGATGTGTTTGTTTCACTGGATTTTTTCAAGCTTTGATTGGTAAACGTAACTTGACCAATTCCCTGTTTAAACCTGGCATTTCATTATAGTCCCAAGCAAAACAATCTTTAAACTCTTTCAACAAAGATATTACCTTAGATCTGAGTTTTTGGTCGATGTTGGCGCTAATATAAGTTGGTCTTTTATCACCCTTTGTGCCAAGGTCGATTCCTTCTAAAGGATCTTGTGGCTGCATCTTTTCTAGTGCCATGGGATCCTTTTCAAACCTAAAGGTTCATCCTCGATATGCAATCTAAACGCTACCACCGCTTTCTTTGACCGCTTTGCTTTTATCCGTGGTTCGGCTCTACACCAAAATGACTTCTTCCGAACGGAAGTTTACCCTTCTATGGCCATGTTCTTTCAACTTCTAGAGTCGAATTCATCCTGCTTTCTAATGTACGCCGAAATCCTTCTCGTAGCTTCTAGCTCAAACATCACTGTTATTGTTTCCTATCCCGTCGGCACGGGTTCCTTTGCGTATGATCCTCCGAGTCTCCACATCCCATACAAAAATATGGGTTTCGTGTAGTTTCAAGGAAACAATAGCCTCGTTCAAGTTGGCATACATTTCCTCTGCTGGCTGACAAGGAGCGATATTAGCCAGTTTTCTATCAAAATGATTTTGGCCGACATTATTAATATCCGCCTTGAAGTAACCTTGATCGACCTCGATATTTTCCACTATGGCATCCTCTCGCCAAATTATTAGCGTTGATGCATGGAAGATGGCGCAACTCCAATTCCATGTAGCCACTATCTCCCAACCAACAAATTGTAACTTGGCCTTCCTTGAATAACCATAAATATTGTCGGCCTAGTGACTGAGCCGACCATGATGTCTACCCGGATCACCCCCATAGTAGTTTTATTTCTTCCTTCGTAGTCTGACAGGAAAACATTGTGAGATCTTATGTCGATGTCGAATTTACCGATTTTCTTCAGTATGTGATGTGGCATTATATTGACCGTAGCGCTACAATCCACTAACACTTTCTTAATGGAAGTTTCTTCGACTTTTGCCCTAATTAGTAAAGGCTTCAGGTGGCTCCTCATAGCCATGTTCGGCCTCTCAAAAAAGGCATCTTGGCTCTCAATACAACCATTGTTCATTACGAAGTAATAGGTTCGCTTATGTAATGCCATCTCAGCAGCATCAACATCATCAGTGTTTTCCACTTCAGTCGAGATATTATACTGCTCAGGGAGTATGGACACAACATTGACTAGAATGTCAAGGTTTTCTTATGAATCAGAGGAAAAATAATTAATTGCCTCGTCGGAACCATTGTCGACTGGTTTGTTGACAAGCCCTTTAAACTTTTGCTTGACCATAGAGTCGACCTTTTCTTTGTACTATCGTGGATTCTTATTTTTTGCCGACAGTAATTTGCTTAGCAAAGAGTGCAGTTGTCTTTCACCTCTCGAATCGCCTCCACCGAGTTCGACTCATAGAATTTTTGCCCGTAGTTTTCGGACACATGGCTTTTCTTTTATAACGCACTTCCAAGATAGCTCAGGGGCTTTTCTTGCGCCTCCCTCATAGAACAAGTAGCATTTGATGGCCCCACGCCATTTGGGGCTTCATCCAAGCCCCTTTGTTGCAAGAGTCGACGGAAGGTCTTCGGCCCGATCCGAGATGTCCGCCTAGGATCCCTTTTGTTCCACTAGACCCTTCCTCTCTCCAATTGCAACTTGGAAATTCTCGAAGAACTCTATCGCTAAAGCGCCGCATCTTGGGCACAAGCCGACTTGAGAACCCTTACTCTTGCAACAATAAAGAAAACCCAACAGATCTTCATTTTCTCGATGACGCCATTAGCTTGCCGCTTGATTTTTGTTTGCTTTCCTCAAGCATGGTATTGTCAGAACCCTGATATCTACCATGTTGATGTCGACAGCTCAACAAATAAAGCCTCTTCTTGTCTTAAAGGGTCGGTGTCAATCTTTGTCTCCTTGTAGCAAACTTCAAGCGACCCTCTTGGAGTGATTTTTGAACCAAACTCAAAAGAAAACATTGAGAGGTTGTGTGACCAAGATAATTATGATATTTGCAAAAACCCCTTTTTTGTCTCTGTTCTAATGGTGGTAATTTAGCATTTGCGGGTACCAGAATTTGACCATCTTTAACTAATAAATTAAAAATCTCCTCGTATTTACTAACGCCAAAGGTATAAGTTTTTGCAGGGATTTTCGAACTAGTTTCAGCTGCAGGGCTTTTTCCTTTGGCACGAAACAATTATTTACATTCATATGCAAGCCCGATTTTAAATCACCCACATACACATCTTGGTGAGATGTAATCGGCTTCAGATATGGGATCTATGTCATCATAGTCGACATAGGCTACTTTTTCTTTCTTAGCCTTAGCTTTAGTATGCCTGACTTTTTCTAGTCGAAGGCGCTCAAGGTGTCTAACCCTGTCGGATAATTGTGACATACTATTGACAAAGGTTGGATCTAATTTCTTCCTAATGGAGTAATCCAAACCCAAAGAACCATTTGAACAAGTTCATGTTCGGTACTTAGGTAAAGCACCTTACTTTTAATGACCTAAACCTGTTCATAGTCGCCTATGGTTTCGTAAATTTTCTTAATGTTTGATAACTCGACCAACCTATTTTTGAATGCCCTCGTGAAACCTGTTCATGGAACTGCTTTTTCTAACTTCGACCATGAATCGATCGAATCAGGGGGCAAGGTAGTAAACCATGTGAAGGCAACTTTAGTTAAGGACGAAGGGAAATGTTTTACCCTTAGGCCTTCATTATTCGCAATGTCTCTCTACTCACTCAAGTATATAGCGATGTGTTCGACCGTCGACTCACCCATTTCTCCCCCAAATTTAGTATACTTAGGAATCTTCCATCCTCCAGGGTTTTCAGTCTATAAAATATACTCTAATAATGGGGATGAATACGTTGGCCTTTGCAATGTTGTATTCATACCATTTATGGCCATAATTCTCTCGACAATATTGGTTAAGTTTTTTTCGAGAACTAATTCCTCTTGTTGAATTTGGTCAAGGACTTGGTCAGCCTCTTGTTGTCTACGAACCAATAACCTAGATGGATCAACAACAACATTTCTCTGAAAACTGTCCCCATGAACAGGTATGGCTTGTCGAACCGGTGGCCCCTGTCAGGCAGCCGCTTGGGGAGCACCTAAGAAGTTACACAAATGTGTTAGGTGTGCATTTACCTGTCGGTTTGTTTCAGCGGACTGCCTATTAGTCTCAACCGATTCTTGTACTATGGGGTTAAGCACATTACCCATTCGGTTAGTTAACATATTAATAAACTCATGGTTGCTATCATCCATTTGTTGCCTTAACACTGCCACAGACATACTGTTTAAATGTTGCACAAGCATTGCCCTATTTCCCCCCGTTGGAGATCCTTGCAGGGCGTTTTGTTTGGTATTATCGCACGCCATCGCACCTGGGTCGACTGATATCCTGTCATTAAGGAATACGGCATTCCATAAGGGGGATTTGTAGCAGTACCAAATCGAGGTATCGTTGTGTTCGGAATAGGTGTGCCAATTTGTTTACTGTGGAAAATGGTAAGCAACGCTGGTCCTCCCTT
This sequence comes from Vicia sativa, assembly GCA_021764765.1. Lineage (NCBI taxonomy): Eukaryota > Viridiplantae > Streptophyta > Magnoliopsida > Fabales > Fabaceae > Vicia > Vicia sativa. The sequence continues at coordinate 43,472,727 of CM038793.1, read as the reverse complement.
GGTCCTAAAACTAAGGGTTACTTGCAAGATCGACCAGTTGATCTTAAGACGCGTGCTAAGATTTAGTATATTATACTGATTCTATAAAAATAAACCTTGGCCAAGAAACAGTTTTCAGAGACCAAGAGAAGTAGTACAGCGGCTTTCCACACAGAATTTCGACTACCTACCTAACCGACGGCAGGCCCTGGATAAAACAAGACTTAACTAATTACTAATTGATGACTCGTGACCAAAAATTGACGTTGAAGTGTTCAATATAAAAGTTGTTTGAAACGAAACGAAAGTAAAAACAGTAAAGATAAAAACTTAAACATAAACTGATTGCATTGAAAGTAACGATGGTGATTCACGAAAATCAAAAGCTTAGTGACTCTTTCTTCCTTTAGCAAGGAATTGGGCAGAGTTTTGGTAAGCAATCTGAGAATACAAGTGAACACCCCGAAATTACACTGAAGTAACTTATTTATAGTTTTTTGAAATATAACTGCTAGAACTAATCAACGAATGAAATGAAACTAAGATATAACCGCTACACAAGATTTCGCCAACCATTTAGCGCTCAACAGCTACGATCTTCAAGATAGTTCACCCATGATCTCAGATATTTTGACTCGTCTCGCTGTTTCTTCAAAAGAAATAATCGCTTCTAGATTCGACATATCTAAGGAGAAGCAATATTTCTCTAAGTCCCTAGATCTCGACAAATAAGTATTTGAACTTCGGTCACTTTTCTTGCTTAGCCCGTAACATGGCCAATCGACTAGCTCCAACTTGTTTCCTCCTTCAGTCGATGCGGTTCATTTTCTATACACTAGTCTTGTGTTCATTCCTTTTGACTGCCTGGTCGATTTGGTCGATTCTCTGGCTCATCTTCTTAGTCGACGCATTTTTTCTGACATTTCTAACTTGGTTTTATAAAGTTTACTAACAAAACTATAATCGTTTAGAATCAGCCCTTAACTTGTAGGGATATTTGCCTTTAATCAGTGCCCTCAAACGTATTTAGGAATTTCCAGTTAACACACTCATAGACAAGTATCAAGTTCAAATAAACATGGATATTGATAAAATCTCAAATGGGTTAACAAATGATCACACACTCACAAGGTGAATTGAATGTTTGGCAAGGTAGTTGTGCTCAAAATCAAACAAAATTCCTTGATCACTTTTTTGCATTAATACAATCAACAAAAAACAAAAGATTTTTGACTCTGTCCCGCTCGTTCTTCAGAAAGAAATAACCGCTTCTAGATTCGACATATCTAAGGAGAAGCAATATTTCTCTAAGTCCCCTAGACTGCGCCCTCGACAGCGTTATTTGAACTTCGGTCACTTTTCTTGCTTAGCCCGTAACATGGCCAATCGACTAGCTCCAACTTGTTTGCTCCTTCAGTCGATGCGGTTCATTTTCTACACACTAGTCTTGTGTTCGTTCCTTCTGACTGCCTGGTCGATTTGGTCGATTCTCTGGCTCATCTTCTTCGTCGATGCAATTTTTCTGACATTTCTAACTTGGTTTTATAAAGTTCACTAACGAAACTATATTCGTTTAGAATCAGCCCTTAACTTTTAGGGATATTTTCCTTTAATCAGTGCCCTCAAACGTATTTAGGAATTTCCAGTTAACACACTCATATACAAGTATCAAGTTCAAATAAACACGGATATTGATAAAATCTCAAATGGGTTAACAAATGATCACACACTCACAAGGTGAATTGAATGTTTGGCAAGGTAGTTGTGCTCAAAATCAAACAAAATTCCTTGATCACTTTTATGCATTAATACAATCTGTAAGTGTTTTTATGTTGGCATTAATTTTGGGTAAAACTAGGATATGACAATGTCTTGACTGATGTCATGACATTCAGAGTTGAAGATAAATTCTGGATGAGAAGGATGTTTAAGTACAGCTCAGACTGGAAGCAAAATACTGTGCTGGAATTCTGCAGAAGATTGACTGATGTCATAACCGATGTTATGACATTCTATGTGACATTTACTGTTCTGCAGAATCTGTTTTCCTGAGAGTTTTCAGGTAGGAAAGCAAACCAGAATGTCACATCCAATGTCAAGACATCTGACCACCTCCAAGGTGCTGGAGTTGTTGCACATGGATTTGATGGGGCCTATGCAGGTTGAAAGCCTTGGTGGAAAAAGATATGTTTATGTTGTTGTGGATGATTTTTCCAGATTCACCTGGATAAACTTCATCAGGGAAAAATTTGATGTGTTTGATGTCTTTAAAGAATTATGCAAAAGACTTCAAAGAGAAAAGGAAGGTTGCATTGTCAGAATTAGAAGTGATCATGGAAAGGAATTTGAGAATAGCAAGTTTGATGAATTCTGTTCTTTAGAAGGAATCAATCATGAGTTCTCTTCTCCTATAACCCCTCAACAAAATGGAGTTGTGGAAAAGAAAAATAGGACTATACAGGAATCTGCCAGAGCAATGATTCATGCTAAGAAACTTCCTCTTCATTTTTGGGCTGAAGCTATGAATACAGCCTGCTATGTTCACAACAGGGTCACTTTGAGAAAGGGAACATCCTCCACCCTGTATGAAATATGGAAGGGAAGAAAACCTACTGTGAAATATTTCCATGTGTTTGGTAGTAAATGTTATATTCTGACAGATCCTGATCAAAGGAGAAAGATGGACTCTAAAAGTGATGAAGGCATTTTTCTGGGATACTCTACAAACAGCAGAGCATATAGAGTATTCAACTCCAGGGCAAAAGTTATGATGGAGTCTATTAATGTCATATTGATGATCAACATCAGGAAAACAATGTCCCATATGATGTTGAGACATTGTTTGAGACATCATCACAAGTGTCTGATAAGGATGATGTGCATGTCCCTACTTCACCAAAGTCTGAACCAGAGGAAGCTAACAAAGATCCTTTCATCAGAATTCAAAAAGATCATCCAAAGGAACTCATCATTGGAGATCCTAATTGTGGAGTCATTACAAGATCCAGAGAAATTATCTCAAACTCTTGTTTTGTGTCAAAGATTGAGCCAAAGAATGTCAAAGAGGCTCTAACTGATGAATACTGGATTGGAGCAATGCAAGATGAATTAAACTAGTTCAAGCAACATGAAGTGTGGGAGTTAGTTCCTAAACCAGAAGAAACAAACATCATTGACACAAAGTGGATCTACAAGAACAAGTCTGATGCAGAAGGGGTTGTCACCAGAATTATAGCAAGACTTGTTGCTCAGGGATACACTCAAGTTGAAGGGATTGATTTTGATGAGACTTTTGCTCCCGTTGCTAGGCTAGAATCAATCAGATTATTGTTAGGAGTTGCTTGCATTCGAAATTCAAGTCGCTTCAAATGGATGTGAAAAGTGCCTTCATAAATGGCTACTTAACTGAGGAGGTATATGTTGAATAGCCTAAAGGATTTGTGGATCCTAACTTTCCTGATCATGTTTACAAATTGAGGAAAGCTTTATATGGTCTGAAACAAGCTCCTAGAGCTTGGTATGAAAGATTGACAAAGTTCCTTACTGATAAAGGTTACAGGAAAGGAGGCTTGGACAAAACTCTCTTTGTCTTGAATGAAGGAGGAAAGATAATGGTAGCTCAAATTTATGTTGATGACATAGTGTTTGGAGGAATGTCAGATAAAATGGTGAGACATTTTTCCAACCAAATGCAAGCTGAGTTTGAAATGAGCCTCACGGGAGAATTGACTTGCTTTCTTGGATTACAAGTCACACAGATGGAGGACTCAACATTCCTTTCACAAAGCAAGTATGCAAGGAATATTGTCAAGAAATTTGGGATGGAAAATGCCAGCCATAAAAGGACTCCTGCTCCTACTCATTTAAAGTTGTCCAAAGACACAAGTGGAGCAAATGTTGATCAAAGCCCTGCATGTAGCATGATAGGAAGTTGACTTAATACCACAGACCGACATTGCATTTGTCGGTATGTGCAAGATACCAAGTCGAACCTAAAGTGAGTCACATAAATCGTGAAAAGAATTTCAAGTATGGAGTGGAACTTGCAATTATGGTATGTCAGATTCTCATGGATGTGAACCACCTGCTTTTGCTATTGTGATGTCGATTGGTGGTAGGCCGATGATAGAAAAGCACGCCCTGAGGATGCTTCTTGGGAGCAATCTTGTTTCTTCGCTCAAAGAAGAAGCAAATTGTGTCTTTATCCACCGAGGTCGAATACATAGCGTACCGGTAGCGCTTGTTCTCAAATGGTCCGATGAAGCAGATGTCGACCGAGTACAATGTCACACAGATGTCATGACATTGTACGTGACAACTGAGTGCTATTAATATTTCAAAGAATCCTATACAGCACAGTAGGACTAAGCACATTGACATTAGACATCACTTCATCAGAGACCTTGTGGAAGAGAAAGCAATTAAATTGGAGCATGTATCCACTGAACTTCAACTGGCTGACATTTTTACTAAAGCACTGATGCTAGTCTTCTAATTTAAGGGGCAAGTATTTACTAATATGAAGAGTTGTAGCAATTAACATTGCTTACAACAAGGAATGGAAGAGACTTTTATTTCATTTAATTTTAAGTGGGCTAATTAATTATTTCCCTCTTACTTTTCAAAAGTCCAAGAATAGGAAGAGACTTATATATATATCAGTTTCTTCATTTGAAAGTATCTCTTGCCATTTCATCAACAGAAACTCTCAAACTCTCTATCAAACTTTTCCTCGTTTCCTCAAGATGTCTCAACAAATCTTGTCTTCGCCCTCTTCATCATCACAAGAATCGCTCTCCATCTTCCAATCGCTTCTAGGATTAGGCAAACGCAGGTCATGCGATCAAGCTCAAGGTTACCCTCCGCGTGCAATGGCAACCGATCCTGGAGGGTCAAGAAACTCGCACTGTGAATGCACAAAGGTCTCAAGCATCTCCTTCTCGTAAGACCTCGCACCAACTTCCTCTGCTCCTCCCGAATAGCAAATGGAAGGTTCTAGGTATGTCCATCAAGCCATTGCTAGAATAGTAAACGGATCTTGAATGAAAACAACTCGTGCTCGGGCCTTTAAACCAAGAATCATAGCCCTATTTTAGCAGCTTGATCCAGATGTCTCGTAGAATGTCAAGACATTTGATGATCATGTCAAGAAAACCCCGTGAACTCAAGCATCGAACCCACTGCTGATTCCCTCAGAAATGTGATGTTGATAAAACTCGAACCATGTGTACCGATACCACTAATAAGCCCCCAGTGATTAGTGATGATGATATTTCTAATGGAATTCTTGAAGAATCCCCTGATAAGTGTGTTGCTGATAAGTCCTCGTCAATTTTGCTAATGATATCTCCGATGGTATTCTAGAAGAAACTCCGAGAAACCATTGATGACAACTGAAAACTCTCCGAAAGATTATGAAAATGCTGTGGAACCCCCTGTCATTGACTTGGATGAAGAATTCTTTGATAATGACCTCATTGCCAATGTCAATCCAAGCATTTCTAAGAGGATGATGAAAAGGAAAGGGAAACAGGCTTCCTCTCAGAGTCCTGCCAAGGAAAAGGTAGTTGAAACTGTTCATAAGGATGAGAAAAAATCTAGTAAGGACAACAAGGCTGGACCCTCTAAAGGGAAGAGTAGGGTAAAGACTGTTGGTGGTACCTCTAGACCTAAGAGAACCCCAATTATTAAGAAGAGGAAGGTACCGAACCTTCTTTAATCGATCAAGACTCGATTTTAATGTTGAGGAGAATGTCTCGACATTCATCCAAGGAAGAAGCCATCTCTTGGGAAACCGCCCAAAGTCCCCAAGTGGCTATTGATAACATATCCTTCCACCACCCGAGAATGCTAGTGTGGAAATATGTGTGTTGAAGAGAATAGCTCTAGAAAGGAACTAATAAGAGTGCCCTTGAATGCAAGGAGGTTATTTATCTGATTAAAGAAGCTGGGTTAATGAAGACTGTGGTGAAATTTTCTAACTGTTATGATGTGCTGGTGAAGGAGTTCATTGTGAACTTGTCAAGTGGATGTGTTGATGGAAGGTCAGCGGATTTCAAGACTGTGTATGTGAGAGGGAGAAGAGTGAAGTTTTCCCCTAGTGTGATCAACAAATACTTGAAAAGATCAGATGATGCTCAACCTGAGCTTGAGGAAACAGATAACCAGGTCTGCCAAACAATCACTGCTAAACAAGTGAAACATTGGCCATTAAAAGGAAAGCTCATAGCCACCAAATTGAGTGTTAAGTTTGCTATCCTTCACAAGATAGGTGCTGCAAATTGGGTTCCAACAAACCACAAGTCAACCATCTCTCGTTGGTCTCGCGTATTCATATTTGCATGGGTACTCAAGCAAAATTTGATTATGGAACTTACATCTTGAGCAAACCTCAAACATGCTGAAAGTTATGCTATAAAATGACCAATAGCCTTTCCTTCCCTCCTTTGTGGAATCATAATTGATCAATACCCTAATATTCTAGTTGATAGAGATTCAGTATGCAAAAGAGCTCCTGCACTTGGATTCCATTACAAGCTCTTTCAAGGAAACACGTCCCGTATTGTCATGACATCTACGAGACATCAAATGTCAAGGCAAATTTCGTAGGAAACTATTGCTGGAAAGCAACTTGCAAGGAGCTTGAAGCAAGAAAGCAAAGCCTTGAAGAGTCGATCTACACTTGAAAAGGAGCAAGACATGAGGTTGAGGATGAAGGGTTACCGGTGATGATGTCATTGATAATGATGCCGATGTCGATCAAATGACTGTGCCGAGGGAAGTTCAAGATGTTTTTCCATAGTGTTTCTTCAGGAGAAGAAAGCACTTGATTTGTGATCCTGTTGCTGTTAATTGTTTGTTTTTGTTGTTGATTCTGCCTGTTTTAATTCTGGTTATTTTTTTTTGGATATATGTACTCACTGGCTGGAATGTAACTTTTAAACTGATGGTACTATTTATATGTTTTTTATTTTGGGGCATTTGTACTGGTACCTTTGGCCCCCTTTGTGGCTAAAAAGGGGGAGAAGTATTTATGGGCTTTATGGGCAATTGTATGAAAATTGTGGGTAGAATTTATCTTCTTTAGGATCTGGTTTTTAAGCTTATATTAGCTTAGACTGGTTTTATTTTCTCCTGCATGGGTACTCTGATAGCTTAGTTTGTTTTAGCCAAAAATGTGCCAAAGGGGGAGTTTGTAAGTGTTTTTATGTTGGCATTAATTTTTGGTAAAACTAGGATATGACAATGTCTTGACTGATGTCATGACATTCAGAGTTGAAGATAAATTCTGCATGAGAAGGATGTTTACAGCCGACGGAAGCAAAATACTGTGTTGGAATTCTGCAGAAGATTGACTGATGTCATAACCGATGTTATGACATTCTGTGTGACATTTACTGTTCTACAGAATCTGTTTTCCTGAGAGTTTTTAGAAAGTTTGTTGAGTTGTTTTATTATGATTTATGTTATTAGATTACATGCTCACGTGGCTAATTGGTTAATCTTTGTTAAACCTAAATTGGTTGTTAAAAAGACAAAGTCTTTAGGATTAATTAAGTGAACCCTAGCTATTATTATGGAAGCCCAAAACTAAAGTTTCGTGGATCGCTTCTATAATAAGAATAGAACCCCTCATTGCGCCCGACTGTATTGAAGATTTAGGTGTTGTAATTTGTGTAATTTAGTTACTTTGTGAGCCAAGCAATTATCTTTTGATAAGTGCCTTGGACTAGGATTTGTTGTAAGGGTTGTTTATCACCAAAGCTTTTAAGCACGAGTGTTGTGTCTCTTGATTAATGCTTGAAGCAAGATCAAGTTTGTTTATTGAAGAGTGTCTTCACAATTCAATTAATCAATAGGTTGATATCACCGCCGTGATCGAGGGGAGTGAGTAGAACTCGTGTCTAAGTAGGACTTAGATTGAAGTTGCATTGGGTAGGTTTTAAGTGAAGGAGATAAACCGTTGGTTTATTCCTAAATTAATTCTACTAATAGTGAATTTCCTCCCGGCTTGGTATCCCCGTGTAGGTGTAGTTACACATCGAACTGGTAAACAATTTCTTGTGTTCATCACTGCTTACATTTACTGTGAATCAATAATGAGTGTCGACATCGTTTACAACATTCTCGTGACATCAAGTATCTCGCGCAAGGAATTTCACAATCAACAAAACAAAAGATTTTGACTCGTCTCCGCTGTTCTTCAAAAGAAATAACCGCTTCTAGACTCGACATATCTAAGGAGAAGAAATATTTCTCTAAGTCCCTAGATCGCCGACAATTTTATTTGAACTTCGGTCACTTTTCTTGCTTAGCCTGTAATATGGCCAATCGACTAGCTCCAACTTGTTTGCTCCTTCAACGATGTGTTCATTTTCTACACACTAGTCTTGTGTTCGTTCCTTCTGACTGCCTGGTCGATTTGGTCGATTCTGTGGCTCATCTTCTTAGTCGACGAATTTTTTCTGACATTTCTAACTTGGTTTTATAAAGTTTCCTAACGAAACTATATTCGCTTAGAATCACCCTTAACTTGTAGGGATATTTGCCTTTAATCTGCCTCAAAGGTATTTAGGAATTTCCTAACACACTCATAGACAAGTATCAAGTTCAAATAAACATGGATATTGATATAATCTCAAATGGGTTAACAAATGATCACACACTCACAAGGTGAATTGAATGTATGGCAAGGTAGTTGTGCTCAAAATCAAACAAAATTCCTTGATCACTTTTATGCATTAATACAATCAACAAAACAAAAGATTTTTGACTGTCTCATTGTTCTTCGAAAGAAATAACCGCTTCTAGATTCGACATATCTAAGGAGAAGCAATATTTCTAAGTCCCTAGACTGCACCTCGACAATATTTGAACTTCACCACTTTTCATGCTTAGCCTGTAATGGCCAATCGACTAGCTCCAACTTGTTTGCTCCTTAAGTCAATGCGGTTCATTTTCTACACACTAGTCTTGTGTTCGTCCTTCCGATCGCCGGTCGATTTGGTCGATTCTCCGCTCATCTTCTTTGTCGACGCATTTTTCGGACATTTCTAACTTGGTTTTATAAAGTTTACTAGCTAAACTATATTCGCTTAGAATCACCTTAACTTGTAGGATATTTGCCTTTAATCGCCCTCAAACGATTTAGGAATTTCCAATTAACACACTCATAGACAAGTATCAAGTTCAAATAAACATGGATATTGATAAAATCTCAAATGGGTTAACAAATGATCACACACTCACAAGGTGAATTGAATGTTTCAAGGTTGTTGTGCTCAAAATCAAACAAAATTCCTTGATCACTTTTATGCATTAATAAAATCAACAAAACAAAAGATTTTGACTCGTCCACTCTTTCTTCAGAAAGAAATAACCGCTTCTAGATTCGACATATCTAAGGAGAAGCAATATTTCTAAGTCCCTAGACCGCACCCTCGACAATTATTTGAACTTCGGTCACTTTTCTTGCTTAGCCCGTAATACGGCCAATCAACTAGCTCCAACATGTTTGCTCCTTCATCGATGCGGTTCATTTTCTACACACTAGTCTCGTGTTCGCTCCTTCCGACCGCCTCGGTCGATTTGGTCGATTCCGCTCATCTTCTTTGTCGACATTTTTCTAAAATTTCTAACTTGGTTTTATAAATTTTACTAACGTAACTATATTCGTAGAATCACCCTTAACTTGTAGGATATTTGCCTTTAATCGCCCTCAAACGATTTAGGAATTTCCGCTAACACACTCATAGACAAGTATCAAGTTCAAATAAACATGGATATTGATATAATCTCAAATGGGTTAACAAATGATCACACACTCACAAGGTGAATTGAATGTATGGCAAGGTAGTCAGCTCAAAATCAAACAAAATTCCTTGATCACTTTTATGCATTAATACAATCAACAAAAACAAAAGATTTTGACTCGTCTCCGCTGTTCTTCGTAAAGAAATAACCGCTTCTAGATTCGACATATCTAAGGAGAAGCAATATTTCTAAGTCCCTAGATCGCACCTCGACAAAGTTATTTGAACTTCGTCACTTTTCATGCTTAGCCCGTAATATGGCCAATCGACTAGCTCCAACTTGTTTGCTCCTTAAGTCAATGCGGTTCATTTTCTACACACTAGTCTTGTGTTCGCTCCTTCCGATCGCCTGGTCGATTTGGTCGATTCTCCGCTCATCTTCTTTGTCGACGATTTTTTCTGACATTTCTAACTTGGTTTTATAAAGTTTACTAGCTAAACTATATTCGCTTAGAATCAGCCCTTAACTTGTAGGATATTTGCCTTTAATCTGCCCTCAAACGATTTAGGAATTTCCAATTAACACACTCATAGACAAGTATCAAGTTCAAATAAACATGGATATTGATAAAATCTCAAATGGGTTAACAAATGATCACACACTCACAAGGTGAATTGAATGTTTGGCAAGGTTGTTGTGCTCAAAATCAAACAAAATTCCTTGATCACTTTTATGCATTAATAAAATCAACAAAAACAAAAGATTTTTGACTCGTTCCACTCTCTTTCGGAAAGAAATAACCGCTTCTAGGTTCGACATATCTAAGGAGAAGCAATATTTCTAAGTCCCTAGACTCACCCTCGACGTTATTTGAACTTCGGTCACTTTTCTTGCTTAGCCCGTAATATGGCCAATCAACTAGCTCCAACATGTTTGCTCCTTCAATGCGGTTCATTTTCTACACACTAGTCTCTGTTCGTTCTTCGATCGCTCGTCGATTTGGTCGATTCTCCGCTCATCTTCTTTGTCGACGATTTTTCCGAAATTTCTAACTTGGTTTTATAAATTTACTAACGAACTATATTCGTGTAGAATCACCCTTAACTTGTAGGATATTTGCCTTTAATCTGCCTCAAACGATTTAGGAATTTCCGCTAACACACTCATAGACAAGTATCAAGTTCAAATAAACATGGATATTGATAAAATCTCAAATGGGTTATCAAATGATCACACACTCACAAGGTGAATTGAATGTTTGGCCAAGGTTGTTGTGCTCAAAATCAAACAAAATTCCTTGATAACTTTTATGCATTAATACAATCAACAAAAACAAAAGATTTTTGACTTTGTCCCTTGCTTCTTCGTAAAGAAATAACCGATTCTAGATTCGACATATCTAAGGAGAAGAAATATTTCTAATTCCTAGATCGCGCCGGTTATTTGAACTTCGGTCACTTTTCTTGCTTAGCCCGTAATATGGCCAATCGACTAGCTCCAACTTGTTTGCTCCTTCACCGATGCGGTTCATTTTCACACACTAGTCTCGTGTTCGCCTTCTCACTTCCCGGTCGATTTGGTCAATTCTCCGCTCATCTTCTTCGTCGACGATTTTTTTACATTTCTAACTTGGTTTTATAAAGTTTACTAACGAAACTATATTCGCTTAGAATCACCTTTAACTTTTAGGGATATTTGCCTTTAATCGCCCTCAAACGATTTAGGAATTTCCGCTAACACACTCATAGACAAGTATCAAGTTCAAATAAACATGGATATTGATAAAATCTCAAATGGGTTAACAAATGATCACACACTCACAAGGTGAATTGAATGTTTGGCAAGGTAGTTGTGCTCAAAATTAAACAAAATTCCTTGATCACTTTTATGCATTAATACAATCAACAAAAACAAAAGATTTTTGACTCGTCTCCGCCTGCTCTTCAAAAGAAATAACCGCTTCTAGACTCGACATATCTAAGGAGAAGAAATATTTCTAAGTCCCTAGATCGCGCCTCGATGTTTTATTTGAACTTCGGTCACTTTTCTTGCTTAGACCGTCACATGGCCAATCGACTAGCTCCAACTTGTTTGCTCCTTCACGATGCGGTTCATTTTCACACACTAGTCTTGTGTTCTTTCGACGCCTGGTCGATTTGGTCGATTCTCGCTCATCTTCTTTGTCGACGCATTTTTCCGAAATTTCTCACTTGGTTTTATAAAGTTTACTAACGAAACTATATTCGCTTAGAATCACCTTAACTTTAGGATATTTGCCTTTAATCTGCACTCAAACGTATTTAGAAATTTCAGCTAACACACTCATAGACAAGTATCAAGTTCAAATAAACATGGATATTGATAAAATCTCAAATGGGTTAACAAATGATCACACACTCACAAGGTGAATGAATGTTTGGCAAGTAGTGCTCAAAATCAAACAAAATTCCTTGATCACTTTTATGCATTAATACAATCAACAAAAACAAAAGATTTTTGACTGTCTCGCTGTTCTTCGTAAAGAAATAACCGCTTCTAGATTCGACATATCTAAGAAGAAGCAATATTTCTAAGTCCCTAGATCGCGCCGACAAAAGTTATTTGAACTTCGGTCACTTTTCTTGCTTAGATCGTAATATGGCCAATCGACTAGCTCCAACTAGTTTGCTCCTTCATCGATGCGGTTCATTTTCACACACTAGTCTTGTGTTCTATTTCTGACCGCTGGTCGATTTGGTCGATTCTCCGCTCATCTTCTTTGTCGACGATTTTTCCTAAAATTTCTCACTTGGTTTTATAAAGTTTACTAACGAAACTATATTCGCTTAGAATCGCCCTTAACTTTTAGGATATTTGCCTTTAATCTGCACTCAAACGATTTAGAAATTTACAGCTAACACACTCATAGACAAGTATCAAGTTCAAATAAACATGGATATTGATAAAATCTTAAATGGGTTAACAAATGATCACACACTCACAAGGTGAATTGAATGTTTGGCAAGGTAGTTGTGCTCAAAATCAAACAAGATTCATTGATCACTTTATGCATTAATACAATCAACAAAAACAAAAGATTTTGACTTTGTCCGCTGTTTCTAAAGAAATAACCGCTTCTAGATTCGACATATCTAAGGAGAAGCAACATTTCTAAGTCCCTAGATCGCACTCGATGTTATTTGAACTTCACACTTTTCTTGCTTAGCCCGTAATATGGCCAATCAACTAGCTCCAACTTGTTTGCTCCTTCAATGATGCGGTTCATTTTCTACACACTAGTCTTGTGTTCGCTCCTTCCGACCGCCTGGTCGATTTGGTCGATTCTCCTCTCTCTTCTTTGTCAAGCATTTTCCCGAAATTTCTAACTTGGTTTTATAAAGTTTACTAACGAAACTATATTCGCTTAGAATCGCCCTTAACTTTTAGGATATTTTCCTTTAATCGGTTCCTCAAACGTATTTAGGAATTTCCAGCTAACACACTCATAGACAAGTATCAAGTTCAAATAAACACGGATATTGATAAAATCTCAAATGGGTTAACAAATGATCACACACTCACAAGGTGAATTGAATGTTTCAAGGTAGTTGTGCTCAAAATCAAACAAAATTCCTTGATCACTTTTATGCATTCATACAATCAACAAAACAAAAGATTTTTGACTCTGTCCGCTGTTTTTCGTAAAGAAATAACCGCTCTAGATTCGACATATCTAAGGAGAAGCAATATTTCTAAGTCCCCAGATCTACCGACAATTATTTGAACTTCGGTCACTTTTCTTGCTTAGATCATACGGCCAATCGACTAGCTCCAACTTGTTTGCTCCTTCACGATGCGGTTCATTTTCTACACACTAGTCTTGTGTTCATTTCGATCGCTCGGTCGATTTGGTCGATTCTCCGCTCATCTTCTTTGTCGCATTTTTCCCGAAATTTCACTTGGTTTTATAAAGTTTACTAACGAAACTATATTCGCTTAGAATCACCTTAACTTTAGGATATTTGCCTTTAATCGCACTCAAACGTATTTAGAAATTTCGCTAACACACTCATAGACAAGTATCAAGTTCAAATAAACATGGATATTGATAAAATCTCAAATGGGTTAACAAATGATCACACACTCACAAGGTGAATTGAATGTTTGGCAAGGTAGTTGTGCTCAAAATCAAACAAAATTCCTTGATCACTTTTATGCATTAATACAATCAACAAAACAAAAGATTTTTGACTGTCTCGCTGCTCTCGTAAAGAAATAACCGCTTCTAGATTCGACATATCTAAGGAGAAGCAATATTTCTAAGTCCCTAGATACTCGACAAAAAGTATTTGAACTTCGGTCACTTTTCTTGCTTAGACAGAATATGGCCAATCGACTAGCTCCAACTTGTTTGCTCCTTCAACATGCGTGTTCATTTTCTACACACTAGTCTTGTGTTCTCTTTCGATCCCGGTCGATTTGGTCTATTCTCCGCTCATCTTCTTGTCGACGATTTTCCTAAAATTTCTCACTTGGTTTTATAAAGTTTACTAACGAAACTATATTCGCTTAGAATCATCCTTAACTTTTAGGATATTTGCCTTTAATCTGCACTCAAACGATTTAGAAATTTACGCTAACACACTCATAGACAAGTATCAAGTTCAAATAAACATGGATATTGATAAAATCTCAAATGGGTTAACAAATGATCACAGACTCACAAGGTGAATTGAATGTTTGGCAAGGTAGTTGTGCTCAAAATCAAACAAGATTCATTGATCACTTTTATGCATTAATACAATCAACAAAAAACAAAAGATTTTTGACTTTGTCCTGCTCGTTCTTCAGAAAGAAATAACCGCTTCTAGATTCGACATATCTAAGGAGAAGCAACATTTCTAAGTCCCTAGATCGCACCGACAACGTTATTTGAACTTCGGTCACTTTTCTTGCTTAGCCCGTAACATGGCCAATCAACTAGCTCCAACTTGTTTGCTCCTTCAGTCGATGCGGTTCATTTTCTACACACTAGTCTTGTGTTCGTTCCTTCTGACTGCCTGGTCGATTTGGTCGATTCTCTGGCTCATCTTCTTTGTCGAAGCATTTTTCCTGAAATTTCTAACTTGGTTTTATAAAGTTTACTAACGAAGCTATATTCGCTTAGAATCACCTTAACTTTTAGGATATTTTCCTTTAATCGGTTCCTCAAACGATTTAGGAATTTCCAGCTAACACACTCATAGACAAGTATCAAGTTCAAATAAACACGGATATTGATAAAATCTCAAATGGGTTAACAAATGATCACACTCACAAGGTGAATTGAATGTTTCAAGGTAGTTGTGCTCAAAATCAAACAAAATTCCTTGATCACTTTTATGCATTCATACAATCAACAAAAACAAAAGATTTTTGACTCGTCCCACTGTCTTTCGTAAAGAAATAACCGCTTCTAGATTCGACATATCTAAGGAGAAGCAATATTTCTAAGTCCCTAGATCGCACCCTCGACGTTATTTGAACTTCGGTCACTTTTCTTGCTTAGCCAGAATATGGCCAATCGACTAGCTCCAACTTGTTTGCTCCTTCATCGATGGTTCATTTTCTACACACTAGTCTCGTGTTCTTCTCACTTCCTCGGTCGATTTGGTTGATTCTCCGCTCATCTTCTTCGACGATTTTTTTTACATTTCTAACTTGGTTTTATAAAGTTTACCAACGAAACTATATTCGCTTAGAATCACCTTAACTTGTAGGATATTTGCCTTTAATCGCCTCAAACGATTTAGGAATTTCCGCTAACACACCGATAGACAAGTATCAAGTTCAAATAAACATGGATATTGATAAAATCTCAAATGGGTTAACAAATGATCACACACTCACAAGGTGAATTGAATGTTTGGCCAAGGTTGTTATGCTCAAAATCAAACAAAATTCCTTGATCACTTTTATGCATTAATAAAATCAACAAAAACAAAAGATTTTTGACTCGTCTCGCTGTTTCTTCGTAAAGAAATAACCGCTTCTAGATTCGACATAGCTAAGGAGAAGCAATATTTCTAAGTCCCTAGATCGCGCCGATAAGTATTTGAACTTCGGTCACTTTTCTTGCTTAGCCCAGAATATGGCCAATCGACTAGCTCCAACTTGTTTGCTCCTTCACGATGCGTTCATTTTCTACACACTAGTCTTTTGTTCTTTTTTGACTCGTCGATTTGGTCGATTCTGGCTCATCTTCTTCGTCGATGCAATTTTTCCGACATTTCTAACTTGGTTTTATAAAGTTCACTAACGAAACTATATTCATTTAGAATCAGCCTTAACTTTAGGATATTTTCCTTTAATCGCCCTCAAACGATTTAGGAATTTCCAGCTAATACACTCATAGACAAGTATCAAGTTCAAATAAACATGGATATTAATAAAATCTCAAATGGGTTAACAAATGATCACTGTAAGGCCCGAAAATTTAATTAATTATTTAATTAAATTATGTAAGAAATTATTTATTGGAATTAGTCGAAGTTGGGAATTATCAGAATTATTGTAAGAGGCGTTAATTGGATTAATTGTTGACTAGCCGATAGATAATAATAATAATAATAAATAATAATAATAATAATAGTTGACTATTAGTAATAATAATAAAATTAGAATAATTTTGGGCTTAGATGGTTGAAATTAGTAGAAAGAGAGGTGTAGAAATAGGTCCAATAAGAGAAATATAATTATTAGTTATTATAAATAATAAGAAATTAGGTTTTGGAGAGGTTGTTAGAAAACAAGAAGAAGAAAAGGGAAAAGAATAGTATACGTGAAAAGAGGAAGAAAAAAGGAATAGGCTTGGGAGAAAACCGCCGTGAGAAAATCAGACCAAAGCCAAACCGAATTAATTAAACTCCGAGAGCGACCTTCAACTCGTAAGGTGGGGTTCTAACTTCTAATAGGTTGTATGATTAGTAGTATGTGAGAATTAGGATAATGGAGAATTTACCATGCATTTGCGATTGTTCCGTTTGGTGAAAACATGTTTAGTTAAAATTCTAATTTCTATGATTTTGATATTGTTAGATTTTGATGTTAAACCTTGAATATAATGATTGATTGTGTCTTAATGTTTCATTCTTTTATATTTATAAAGTGCTTTGTTATTCTATCTATAAACATATTATAGTATCAATTAACCTTATGCACATACTATAGCTCAAGTAGACGAGGAATTATGTGGAAATAGTAAAGTAATGACACTATAGCAAATAGCTTTGATTATAATGATAAGTGATTTTCAAATTAGAATGATATAGTTACTCTATTTGTAGCATCATTTTTACATATATAGATATAGCAGATATATAAGTTCATATTACATAGTTATGAGAGATATTTATATTGATATATAGAAAGCTTGGCTACCTATATATATGACCGCTTTTAATTTATCGATAAGTAATATTTTCATTTGTTTGATTAATAATAATAATAAAATAATAATAATAATTATAAAATAATAATAATAATAAAAATTAGTATTATTGATATATTAATTTTAAGAGTTTTAATTAGAGATAATTATTTTGAGATAATTAATTAATATGTTATTTTGAATTTTAATAGAGTCTAGAGTTGTCAATAAAACTTTAGGAGTTGTTTTGAGTTATTAAGAGTCACACTTTAATTGTTTTGGGTAATCTGCATGTTTAGAGTTGTCAACGTTGTTTCGAGTTGTTTAAAATTATATCCAATGTCGAGAATTAAAGGTAAATGTATTTGACCCTTTAGAATTATTTTTCAATTTTATATATATAAGAGTTGCCTGTAGAGCAATTTTGAGCACCTTAGAGTTATTTTAGATCTTGAGCACCTTATAGTTATTTTAGAGTTGTAGAGACTATGGTGGTTTAATAGTAATTCAAAGTAGAAAATTTGAGTAATCTAGCGTAAGATTAATTAACTTGAAATAGTCGAAATAGTCCTAACAATTACGTGGTTTGTTTGTAGTTTATTTGGTTGATTTTGTGTGTTATATATTTGCCGTAAATTGTGAATTTGCAGGTGATAAATTGTTGTGTTGTTTCGCTGAATTGTCGTTGTTTGCGGTATTGATGTTGTTAATAAATGCATAAGTTCCGATTATGAGGAAATTGATTGTTGTATGCTCGTATTAATTTTATTGGTAAACTATTATTGTTGTTGATACGTTGATGAAGTTGAGGTCGATGACCAACGTTGATAAGTTGTTTTGCAGTTGATGAAGTTGTAGGCCCATGGCCAATGTTGAATAAGTTGAATTGTTCGATTTATGGACATGTTTGAGTCAGGTCTAATGACCGTTGATATAAGTTGATGTCATTGATGTATATTTTAAGTTGTTGTTGTATGTTGTATGTTGTTGTTGCATTGTTGTGTATTTGTTGTTGAAGTTGAGGTTGCATGGCATACATCGTATTGTTGGCCTCGGATTGGCACCACGTTGAAAGTTGAAGGCTTATGCCTGGCCTTGATGGCACCACGCTGAAGGCTTATGCCTTGTTAATGCCTCGATAAACCGGCATATTTTTGTTGGGAGTTCTGCTCAAATGGTACCACATGCATTTACATAGTTGAGTCACATATTGAGTCGCAAGTTAAAGTTGTTGTTATTATTCGTTGTTTAGTGATTGTCGTTGTGTTGTTGATATAAGTTGTTGTTGCTATGTTGTTGTTGTAAGTTGGCTATTAAGTTGTTGTTATTAAGTTGTGTTGAGTTGTTGTTACGCTGATTTAATATGTTGTGATAAATATTGTTGTGTGAAAAATTGTTGTCATTATATTACGCTGATGATTATGTTGTGATTGTTGGTTGGAGAATAAGTTGCTAAGTGGTGATTTACGTTATCTAAATTCTATCATATATTATTTATCATACAATTTATTAGATTGTTAGATATCTCACCTTCATTTGTTTCTTTCGCTGCCTTTATAATCGTTACGCGGTGTATTCAAGAATGGAAGAATTAGTTGTGGTTGGTCGTGTCTTTGCCTCGATACGTAACACCGGGGACGTTGGTCTATGTTGTTTATATTGTTGACTCTTGTTGTTATTAGTATAATTTGTTGAATCCCAAGTGATGTTGTGAAACAAAAGTTGTTACGTGATGTTGAAAGTTGAATAACATGTTTCAAGTTGTTATTAGTATAATATATTCTGTATAACTATGAATTCACCGCATAGTAATAAAAATATTTTGTTGAAAGTTATTGCAAGTTGTTATGAGATTCTCCGAATTAAAAAAGTGTTATGTATCTTATCCGCTTGTGTTGTTAATGTTGAAATGTGGCATCCCATGTTTTATTGAAAATTTTAATTACCTCGATTTTCTTAATAGTTACCGCAAGGAATTGGGTGTTACAATCACACACTCACAAGGTGAATTGAATGTTTGGCAAGGTAGTTGTGCTCAAAATCAAACAAAATTCCTTGATCACTTTTTGCATTAATACAATCAACAAAAACAAAGATTTTTGACTCGTCTCGCTGTTCTTCTCGTAAAGAAATAACCGCTTCTAGATTCGACATATCTAAGGAGAAGCAATATTTCTAAGTCCCTAGATTGCGCCTCGACATAAGTTATTTGAACTTCGGTCACTTTTCTTGCTTAGCTGCAATATGGCCAATCGACTAGCTCCAACTTGTTTTCTCCTTCAACGATCCGTTCATTTTCTACACACTAGTCTTGTGTTCGCTCCTTCCGAATGCCTTGTCGATTTGGTCGATTCTCCGCTCATCTTCTTCGTCGATGCATTTTTCCGACATTTCTAACTTGGTTTTATAAAGTTTACTAACGAAACTATATTCGCTTAGAATCACCTTAACTTTTAGGATATTTTCCTTTAATCGCCCTCAAACGATTTAGGAATTTCCGCTAACACACTCATATACAAGTATCAAGTTCAAATAAACATGGATATTGATAAAATCTCAAATGGGTTAACAAATGATCACACACTCACAAGGTGAATTGAATGTTTGGCAAGGTAGTTGTGCTCAAAATCAAACAAAATTCCTTGATCACTTTTATGCATTAATACAATCAACAAAACAAAAGATTTTTGACTCGTCCTCTTCTTCGTAAAGAAATAACCGCTTCTAGATTCGACATATCTAAGGAGAAGCAATATTTCTAAGTCCCTAGATCGCCTCGACAACGTTATTTGAACTTCGGTCACTTTTCTTGCTTAGCCTGTAATATGGCCAATCGACTAGCTCCAACTTGTTTGCTCCTTCAATCGATGCGTTCATTTTCTACACACTAGTCTTTGTCTGTTCCTTCTCACTTCCTAGTCGATTTGGTCGATTCTCCGCTCATCTTCTTCGTCGATGCAATTTTTCCGACATTTCTAACTTGGTTTTATAAAGTTCACTAACGAAACTATATTCGCTTAGAATCAACCCTTAACTTTTAGGATATTTTCCTTTAATCTGCCTCAAACGATTTAGGAATTTCCGCTAACACACTCATATACAAGTATCAAGTTCAAATAAACATGGATATTGATAAAATCTCAAATGGGTTAACAAATGATCACACACTCACAAGGTGAATTGAATGTTTGGCAAGCTAGTTGTGCTCAAAATCAAACAAAATTCCTTGATCACTTTTATGCATTAATACAATCAACAAAAACAAAAGATTTTGACTCGTCCGCTGCTCTTCGAAAGAAATAACCGCTTCTAGATTCGACATATCTAAGGAGAAGCAATATTTCTAAGTCCCTAGACTACCGACAACGTTATTTGAACTTCGGTCACTTTTCTTGCTTAGCCCGTAATATGGCCAATCGACTAGCTCCAACTTGTTTGCTCCTTCAGTCGATGCGGTTCATTTTCTACACACTAGTCTTGTGTTCGTTCCTTCTGACTGCCTGTCGATTTGGTCGATTCTCTGGCTCATCTTCTTTGTCGACGCATTTTTCCTGAAATTTCTAACTTGGTTTTATAAAGTTCACTAACGAAACTATATTCGCTTAGAATCACCCTTAACTTTGGGGATATTTTCCTTTAATCGCTGCCTCAAACGATTTAGGAATTTCCAGCTAACACACCATATACAAGTATCAAGTTCAAATAAACACGGATATTGATAAAATCTCAAATGGGTTAACAAATGATCACACACTCACAAGGTGAATTGAATGTTTGGCAAGGTAGTTGTGCTCAAAATCAAACAAAATTCCTTGATCACTTTTTTGCATTAATACAATCAACAAAAAACAAAAGATTTTTGACTCTGTCCCGCTCGTTCTTCAGAAAGAAATAACCGCTTCTAGATTCGACATATCTAAGGAGAAGCAATATTTCTAAGTCCCTAGACGCTACTCGACAACGTTATTTGAACTTCGGTCACTTTTCTTGCTTAGCCCGTAACATGGCCAATCGACTAGCTCCAACTTGTTTGCTCCTTCAGTCGATGCGGTTCATTTTCTACACACTAGTCTTGTGTTCGTTCCTTCTGACTGCCTGGTCGATTTGGTCGATTCTCTGGCTCATCTTCTTCGTCGATGCAATTTTTCTGACATTTCTAACTTGGTTTTATAAAGTTCACTAACGAAACTATATTCGTTTAGAATCAGCCCTTAACTTTAGGATATTTTCCTTTAATCAGTGCCCTCAAACGTATTTAGGAATTTCCAGTTAACACACTCATATACAAGTATCAAGTTCAAATAAACATGGATATTGATAAAATCTCAAATGGGTTAACAAATGATCACACACTCACAAGGTGAATTGAATGTTTGGCAAGGTAGTTGTGCTCAAAATCAAACAAAATTCCTTGATCACTTTTTTGCATTAATACAATCAACAAAAAACAAAAGATTTTGACTGTCTCCGCTGCTCTTCGTAAAGAAATAACCGCTTCTAGATTCGACATATCTAAGGAGAAGCAATATTTCTCTAAGTCCCTAGATCGCGCCTCAACGTTATTTGAACTTCGGTCACTTTTCTTGCTTAGCCGTAATATGGCCAATCGACTAGCTCCAACTTGTTTGCTCCTTCAATCGATGCGGTTCATTTTCTACACACTAGTCTTGTTTGTTCCTTCTCGACTCCTAGTCGATTTGGTCGATTCTCCGCTCATCTTCTTGTCGACGATTTTTCCGACATTTCTAACTTGGTTTTATAAAGTTCACTAACGAAACTATATTCGCTTAGAATCACCCTTAACTTGTAGGATATTTCCTTTAATCGCCCTCAAACGATTTAGGAATTTCCAGCTAACACACTCATATACAAGTATCAAGTTCAAATAAACATGGATATTGATAAAATCTCAAATGGGTTAACAAATGATCACACACTCACAAGGTGAATTGAATGTTTGGCAAGGTAGTTGTGCTCAAAATCAAACAAAATTCCTTGATCACTTTTATGCATTAATACAATCAACAAAAACAAAAGATTTTTGACTCGTCCCGCTGTTCTCGTAAAGAAATAACCGCTTCTAGATTCGACATATCTAAGGAGAAGCAATATTTCTAAGTCCCTAGACTGCCTCGACAACGTTATTTGAACTTCGGTCACTTTTCTTGCTTAGCCTGTAATATGGCCAATCGACTAGCTCCAACTTGTTTGCTCCTTCAATCGATGCGTTCATTTTCACACACTAGTCTTTTGTCTGTTCCTTCTCACTTCCTAGTCGATTTGGTCGATTCTCCGCTCATCTTCTTCGTCGATGCAATTTTTCCGACATTTCTAACTTGGTTTTATAAAGTTCACTAACTAAACTATATTCGCTTAGAATCAACCCTTAACTTTAGGATATTTTCCTTTAATCGCCCTCAAACGATTTAGGAATTTCCGCTAACACACTCATATACAAGTATCAAGTTCAAATAAACATGGATATTGATAAAATCTCAAATGGGTTAACAAATGATCACACACTCACAAGGTGAATTGAATGTTTGGCAAGGTAGTTGTGCTCAAAATCAAACAAAATTCCTTGATCACTTTTATGCATTAATACAATCAACAAAAACAAAAGATTTTGACTCTCCGCCTTTCTTCGTAAAGAAATAACCGCTTCTAGATTCGACATATCTAAGGAGAAGCAATATTCTCTAAGTCCCCTAGACTACACCCTCGACAACGTTATTTGAACTTCGGTCACTTTTCTTGCTTAGCCCGTAATATGGCCAATCGACTAGCTCCAACTTGTTTGCTCCTTCATCGATGCGGTTCATTTTACACACTAGTCTTGTGTTCGCTCCTTCTCACTCCGTCGATTTGGTCGATTCTCCGCTCATCTTTTTGTCGACGCATTTTTCCCGAATTTCTAACTTGGTTTTATAAAGTTCACTAACGAAACTATATTCGCTTAGAATCACCTTAACTTTTAGGATATTTTCCTTTAATCGCCCTCAAACGATTTAGGAATTTCCGCTAACACACATATACAAGTATCAAGTTCAAATAAACACTGGATATTGATAAAATCTCAAATGGGTTAACAAATGATCACACACCACAAGGTGAATTGAATGTTTGGCAAGGTAGTTGTGCTCAAAATCAAACAAAATTCCTTGATCACTTTTTGCATTAATACAATCAACAAAACAAAAGATTTTTGACTCGTCCCGCTGCTCTTCGTAAAGAAATAACCGCTTCTAGATTCGACATATCTAAGGAGAAGCAATATTTCTAAGTCCCCTAGATCGCACTCGACAACGTTATTTGAACTTCGGTCACTTTTCTTGCTTAGCCTGTAATATGGCCAATCGACTAGCTCCAACTTGTTTGCTCCTTCAATCGATGCGTTCATTTTCTCACACACTAGTCTTGTGTTCGCTCCTTCTCACTTCCTAGTCGATTTGGTCGATTCTCCGCTCATCTTCTTCGTCGATGCAATTTTTCCGACATTTCTAACTTGGTTTTATAAAGTTCACTAACGAAACTATATTCGCTTAGAATCACCCTTAACTTTA
This sequence comes from Vicia sativa, assembly GCA_021764765.1. Taxonomy (NCBI): domain Eukaryota; kingdom Viridiplantae; phylum Streptophyta; class Magnoliopsida; order Fabales; family Fabaceae; genus Vicia; species Vicia sativa. Next base: position 43,449,045 of record CM038793.1, on the reverse strand, counting down.
GGATATTTTCCTTTAATCAGTGCCCTCAAACGTATTTAGGAATTTCCAGTTAACACACTCATATACAAGTATCAAGTTCAAATAAACATGGATATTGATAAAATCTCAAATGGGTTAACAAATGATCACACACTCACAAGGTGAATTGAATGTTTGGCAAGGTAGTTGTGCTCAAAATCAAACAAAATTCCTTGATCACTTTTTTGCATTAATACAATCAACAAAAAACAAAAGATTTTTGACTCGTTCCGCTGTCTCTCGTAAAGAAATAACCGCTTCTAGATTCGACATATCTAAGGAGAAGCAATATTTCTAAGTCCCTAGACTGCTACCCTCGACAACGTTATTTGAACTTCGGTCACTTTTCTTGCTTAGCCCGTAACATGGCCAATCGACTAGCTCCAACTTGTTTGCTCCTTCATCGATGCGTGTTCATTTTCACACACTAGTCTCTGTTCGCTCCACCGCCTGGTCGATTTGGTCGATTCTCCGCTCATCTTCTTTGTCGACGCATTTTTCCGACATTTCTAACTTGGTTTTATAAAGTTCACTAACGAAACTATATTCGCTTAGAATCACCTTAACTTTAGGATATTTTCCTTTAATCGCCCTCAAACGATTTAGGAATTTCCAGCTAACACTCATATACAAGTATCAAGTTCAAATAAACATGGATATTGATAAAATCTCAAATGGGTTAACAAATGATCACACACTCACAAGGTGAATTGAATGTTTCAAGGTAGTTGTGCTCAAAATCAAACAAAATTCCTTGATCACTTTTATGCATTAATACAATCAACAAAAACAAAAGATTTTTGACTCGTCCGCTGTTCTTCGTAAAGAAATAACCGCTTCTAGATTCGACATATCTAAGGAGAAGCAATATTTCTAAGTCCCTAGACGCCCTCGATACGTTATTTGAACTTCGGTCACTTTTCTTGCTTAGCCTGTAATATGGCCAATCGACTAGCTCCAACTTGTTTGCTCCTTCAATCGATGCGGTTCATTTTCTACACACTAGTCTTGTGTCTGTTCCTTCTTCCTAGTCGATTTGGTCGATTCTCCGCTCATCTTCTTCGTCGATGCAATTTTTCCGACATTTCTAACTTGGTTTTATAAAGTTCACTAACGAAACTATATTCGCTTAGAATCACCCTTAACTTTAGGATATTTTCCTTTAATCTGCCCTCAAACGATTTAGGAATTTCCGCTAACACACTCATATACAAGTATCAAGTTCAAATAAACACGGATATTGATAAAATCTCAAATGGGTTAACAAATGATCACACTCACAAGGTGAATTGAATGTTTGGCAAGGTAGTGCTCAAAATCAAACAAAATTCCTTGATCACTTTTTGCATTAATACAATCAACAAAAACAAAAGATTTTGACTCGTCCTCCTGCTCTTCTCGTAAAGAAATAACCGCTTCTAGATTCGACATATCTAAGGAGAAGCAATATTTCTAAGTCCCCTAGATCGCACCTCGACAACGTTATTTGAACTTCGGTCACTTTTCTTGCTTAGCCTGAATATGGCCAATCGACTAGCTCCAACTTGTTTGCTCCTTCAATCGATGCGGTTCATTTTCACACACTAGTCTCGTGTTCGTTCCTTCTCACTCCTAGTCGATTTGGTCGATTCTCCGCTCATCTTCTTCGTCGATGCAATTTTTCCGACATTTCTAACTTGGTTTTATAAAGTTCACTAACGAAACTATATTCGCTTAGAATCACCCTTAACTTTAGGATATTTTCCTTTAATCTGCCTCAAACGATTTAGGAATTTCCAGCTAACACACTCATATACAAGTATCAAGTTCAAATAAACATGGATATTGATAAAATCTCAAATGGGTTAACAAATGATCACACACTCACAAGCTGAATTGAATGTTTGGCAAGGTAGTTGTGCTCAAAATCAAACAAAATTCCTTGATCACTTTTTTGCATTAATACAATCAACAAAAAACAAAAGATTTTGACTGTCTCCGCTGTTTCGTAAAGAAATAACCGCTTCTAGATTCGACATATCTAAGGAGAAGCAATATTTCTAAGTCCCTAGACTGCGCCCTCGACAACGTTATTTGAACTTCGGTCACTTTTCTTGCTTAGCCCGTAACATGGCCAATCGGCTAGCTCCAACTTGTTTGCTCCTTCACTCGATGCGGTTCATTTTCTACACACTAGTCTTGTTCGCTCCTTCCACTCCTAGTCGATTTGGTCGATTCTCCGCTCATCTTCGTCGATGCAATTTTTCCGACATTTCTAACTTGGTTTTATAAAGTTCACTAACGAAACTATATTCGCTTAGAATCAGCCCTTAACTTTTAGGATATTTTCCTTTAATCGCCCTCAAACGATTTAGGAATTTCCAGCTAACACACTCATATACAAGTATCAAGTTCAAATAAACACTGATATTGATAAAATCTCAAATGGGTTAACAAATGATCACACACTCACAAGGTGAATTGAATGTTTGGCAAGGTAGTTGTGCTCAAAATCAAACAAAATTCCTTGATCACTTTTTGCATTAATACAATCAACAAAAACAAAAGATTTTTGACTCGTCCCGCTGCTCTTCGTAAAGAAATAACCGCTTCTAGATTCGACATATCTAAGGAGAAGCAATATTTCTAAGTCCCCTAGATCGCCCTCGACAACGTTATTTGAACTTCGTCACTTTTCTTGCTTAGCCTGAATATGGCCAATCGACTAGCTCCAACTTGTTTGCTCCTTCAGTCAATGCGGTTCATTTTCTACACACTAGTCTTGTGTTCGTTCCTTCTCACTCCTAGTCGATTTGGTCGATTCTCCGCTCATCTTCTTGTCGATGCATTTTTCCCGACATTTCTAACTTGGTTTTATAAAGTTCACTAACGAAACTATATTCGCTTAGAATCACCCTTAACTTTTAGGATATTTTCCTTTAATCGCCCTCAAACGATTTAGGAATTTCAGCTAACACACTCATATACAAGTATCAAGTTCAAATAAACATGGATATTGATAAAATCTCAAATGGGTTAACAAATGATCACACACTCACAAGGTGAATTGAATGTTTGGCAAGGTAGTTGTGCTCAAAATCAAACAAAATTCCTTGATCACTTTTATGCATTAATACAATCAACAAAAAACAAAAGATTTTTGACTCTGTCCTCCTGCTCTTCGTAAAGAAATAACCGCTCTAGATTCGACATATCTAAGGAGAAGCAATATTTCTAAGTCCCTAGATCGCCTCGACAACGTTATTTGAACTTCGGTCACTTTTCTTGCTTAGCCCGTAACATGGCCAATCGACTAGCTCCAACTTGTTTGCTCCTTCAATCGATGCGGTTCATTTTCTACACACTAGTCTCGTGTTTGTTCCTTCTCACTCCTAGTCGATTTGGTCGATTCTCCGCTCATCTTCTTCGTCGATGCAATTTTCCGACATTTCTAACTTGGTTTTATAAAGTTCACTAACGAAACTATATTCGCTTAGAATCACCCTTAACTTGTAGGATATTTTCCTTTAATCTGCCTCAAACGATTTAGGAATTTCCAGCTAACACACCTCATATACAAGTATCAAGTTCAAATAAACATGGATATTGATAAAATCTCAAATGGGTTAACAAATGATCACACACTCACAAGGTGAATTGAATGTTTGGCAAGGTAGTTGTGCTCAAAATCAAACAAAATTCCTTGATCACTTTTTGCATTAATACAATCAACAAAACAAAAGATTTTTGACTCGTCTCCGCTGTTTTCGTAAAGAAATAACCGCTTCTAGATTCATATCTAAGGAGAAGCAATATTTCTAAGTCCCTAGATCGCCTCGACAACGTTATTTGAACTTCGGTCACTTTTCTTGCTTAGCCTGTAATATGGCCAATCGACTAGCTCCAACTTGTTTGCTCCTTCAATCGATGCGTTCATTTTCTACACACTAGTCTCGTGTCGTTCCTTCCCTCCTAGTCGATTTGGTCGATTCTCCGCTCATCTTCTTCGTCGATGCAATTTTTCCGACATTTCTAACTTGGTTTTATAAAGTTCACTAACTAAACTATATTCGCTTAGAATCACCCTTAACTTTAGGATATTTTCCTTTAATCTGCCTCAAACGATTTAGGAATTTCCAGCTAACACACTCATATACAAGTATCAAGTTCAAATAAACATGGATATTGATAAAATCTCAAATGGGTTAACAAATGATCACACACTCACAAGGTGAATTGAATGTTTGGCAAGGTAGTCAGTGCTCAAAATCAAACAAAATTCCTTGATCACTTTTATGCATTAATACAATCAACAAAAACAAAAGATTTTGACTCGTCCCGCTCTTCGTAAAGAAATAACCGCTTCTAGATTCGACATATCTAAGGAGAAGCAATATTTCTAAGTCCCTAGATCGCGCCTCGACAACGTTATTTGAACTTCGGTCACTTTTCTTGCTTAGCCTGTAATATGGCCAATCGACTAGCTCCAACTTGTTTGCTCCTTCAATCGATGCGGTTCATTTTCACACACTAGTCTTGTGTTCTCCTTCACGCCTGTCGATTTGGTCGATTCTCCTGCTCATCTTCTTTGTCGACGCATTTTTCCGACATTTCTAACTTGGTTTTATAAAGTTCACTAACGAAACTATATTCGCTTAGAATCACCCTTAACTTTAGGATATTTTCCTTTAATCTGCCCTCAAACGATTTAGGAATTTCAGCTAACACACTCATATACAAGTATCAAGTTCAAATAAACATGATATTGATAAAATCTCAAATGGGTTAACAAATGATCACACACTCACAAGGTGAATTGAATGTTTGGCAAGGTAGTTGTGCTCAAAATCAAACAAAATTCCTTGATCACTTTTTGCATTAATACAATCAACAAAACAAAAGATTTTTGACTCGTCTCCGCTGCTCTTCGTAAAGAAATAACCGCTTCTAGATTCGATATATCTAAGGAGAAGCAATATTTCTAAGTCCCCTAGATCGCCTCGACAAAGTTATTTGAACTTCGGTCACTTTTCTTGCTTAGCCTGTAATATGGCCAATCGACTAGCTCCAACTTGTTTGCTCCTTCAATCGATGCGTTCATTTTCTACACACTAGTCTTGTGTTTGTTCCTTCCTCACCTCCTAGTCGATTTGGTCGATTCTCCGCTCATCTTCTTCGTCGATGCAATTTTTCCGACATTTCTAACTTGGTTTTATAAAGTTCACTAACGAAACTATATTCGCTTAGAATCACCCTTAACTTTAGGATATTTTCCTTTAATCGCCTCAAACGATTTAGGAATTTCCGCTAACACACTCATATACAAGTATCAAGTTCAAATAAACATGGATATTGATAAAATCTCAAATGGGTTAACAAATGATCACACACTCACAAGGTGAATTGAATGTTTGGCAAGGTAGTTGTGCTCAAAATCAAACAAAATTCCTTGATCACTTTTTGCATTAATACAATCAACAAAAACAAAAGATTTTGACTCGTCCGCTGTTCTTCGTAAAGAAATAACCGCTTCTAGATTCGACATATCTAAGGAGAAGCAATATTTCTAAGTCCCCTAGATCGCGCCTCGACAACGTTATTTGAACTTCGGTCACTTTTCTTGCTTAGCCTGAATATGGCCAATCGACTAGCTCCAACTTGTTTGCTCCTTCAATCGATGCGGTTCATTTTCTACACACTAGTCTCGTGTTTGTTCCTTCTCACTTCCTAGTCGATTTGGTCGATTCTCCGCTCATCTTCTTGTCGACGATTTTTCCGACATTTCTAACTTGGTTTTATAAAGTTCACTAACGAAACTATATTCGCTTAGAATCACCCTTAACTTTTAGGATATTTTCCTTTAATCGCCCTCAAACGATTTAGGAATTTCCAGCTAACACACTCATATACAAGTATCAAGTTCAAATAAACATGGATATTGATAAAATCTCAAATGGGTTAACAAATGATCACACACTCACAAGGTGAATTGAATGTTTGGCAAGGTAGTTGTGCTCAAAATCAAACAAAATTCCTTGATCACTTTTTGCATTAATACAATCAACAAAAACAAAGATTTTTGACTCGTCCTGCTGTTCTTCGAAAGAAATAACCGCTTCTAGATTCGACATATCTAAGGAGAAGCAATATTTCTAAGTCCCTAGACTGCCCTCGACAACGTTATTTGAACTTCGTCACTTTTCTTGCTTAGCCCGTAATACGGCCAATCGACTAGCTCCAACTTGTTTGCTCCTTCAATCGATGCGTTCATTTTCTACACACTAGTCTCGTGTTCGTTCCTTCTCACTTCCTAGTCGATTTGGTCGATTCTCCGCTCATCTTCTTCGTCGATGCAATTTTTCCGACATTTCTAACTTGGTTTTATAAAGTTCACTAACGAAACTATATTCGCTTAGAATCACCCTTAACTTTTAGGATATTTTCCTTTAATCGCCCTCAAACGATTTAGGAATTTCCAGCTAACACACTCATATACAAGTATCAAGTTCAAATAAACATGGATATTGATAAAATCTCAAATGGGTTAACAAATGATCACACACTCACAAGGTGAATTGAATGTTTGGCAAGGTAGTTGTGCTCAAAATCAAACAAAATTCCTTGATCACTTTTATGCATTAATACAATCAACAAAAACAAAAGATTTTGACTCGTCCGCTGTTCTTCGTAAAGAAATAACCGCTTCTAGATTCGACATATCTAAGGAGAAGCATTATTCTCTAAGTCCCCTAGACCACACCCTCGACAACGTTATTTGAACTTCGGTCACTTTTCTTGCTTAGCCCGTAATATGGCCAATCGACTAGCTCCAACTTGTTTGCTCCTTCAATCGATGCGGTTCATTTTCACACACTAGTCTCGTGTTGTTCTTCTCACTTCTAGTCGATTTGGTCGATTCTCCGCTCATCTTCTTTGTCGATGCAATTTTCCGACATTTCTAACTTGGTTTTATAAAGTTCACTAACTAAACTATATTCGCTTAGAATCACCCTTAACTTTTAGGATATTTTCCTTAATCTGCCCTCAAACGATTTAGGAATTTCCAGCTAACACTCATATACAAGTATCAAGTTCAAATAAACATGGATATTGATAAAATCTCAAATGGGTTAACAAATGATCACACACCACAAGGTGAATTGAATGTTTGGCAAGGTAGTTGTGCTCAAAATCAAACAAAATTCCTTGATCACTTTTTGCATTAATACAATCAACAAAAACAAAAGATTTTGACTGTCCCGCCTGTTCTTCGTAAAGAAATAACCGCCTAGATTCGACATATCTAAGGAGAAGCAATATTTCTAAGTCCCTAGACGCGCCTCGACAACGTTATTTGAACTTCTCGTCACTTTTCTTGCTTAGCCCGTAATATGGCCAATCGACTAGCTCCAACTTGTTTGCTCCTTCAATCGATGCGGTTCATTTTCTACACACTAGTCTCGTGTTTGTTCCTTCTCACTTCCTAGTCGATTTGGTCGATTCTCCGCTCATCTTCTTCGTCGATGCAATTTTTCCGACATTTCTAACTTGGTTTTATAAAGTTCACTAACTAAACTATATTCGCTTAGAATCACCTTAACTTGTAGGATATTTTTTTAATCGTGCCTCAAACGATTTAGGAATTTCCGCTAACACACTCATATACAAGTATCAAGTTCAAATAAACATGGATATTGATAAAATCTCAAATGGGTTAACAAATGATCACACACACAAGGTGAATTGAATGTTTGGCAAGGTAGTTGTGCTCAAAATCAAACAAAATTCCTTGATCACTTTTTGCATTAATACAATCAACAAAAACAAAAGATTTTTGACTCGTCCCGCTGCTCTTCGAAAGAAATAACCGCTTCTAGATTCGACATATCTAAGGAGAAGCAATATTTCTAAGTCCCTAGACGCCTCGACACGTTATTTGAACTTCGGTCACTTTTCTTGCTTAGCCTGTAATATGGCCAATCGACTAGCTCCAACTTGTTTGCTCCTTCAATCGATGCGGTTCATTTTCTACACACTAGTCTCGTGTTTGTTCCTTCTCACTTCCTAGTCGATTTGGTCGATTCTCCGCTCATCTTCTTCGTCGATGCAATTTTTCCGACATTTCTAACTTGGTTTTATAAAGTTCACTAACGAAACTATATCGCTTAGAATCACCCTTAACTTTTAGGATATTTTCCTTTAATCTGCCTCAAACGATTTAGGAATTTCCGCTAACACACTCATATACAAGTATCAAGTTCAAATAAACATGGATATTGATAAAATCTCAAATGGGTTAACAAATGATCACACACTCACAAGGTGAATTGAATGTTTGGCAAGGTAGTTGTGCTCAAAATCAAACAAAATTCCTTGATCACTTTTTGCATTAATACAATCAACAAAACAAAAGATTTTTGACTGTCCCGCCTGTTCTTCGAAAGAAATAACCGCTTCTAGATTCGACATATCTAAGGAGAAGCAATATTTCTAAGTCCCTAGACTGCCCGACAACGTTATTTGAACTTCGGTCACTTTTCTTGCTTAGCCCGTAATATGGCCAATCGACTAGCTCCAACTTGTTTGCTCCTTCAATCGATGCGGTTCATTTCTACACACTAGTCTCGTGTTGTTCCTTCTCACTTCCTAGTCGATTTGGTCGATTCTCCGCTCATCTTCTTCGTCGATGCATTTTTCCGACATTTCTAACTTGGTTTTATAAAGTTCACTAACGAAACTATATTCGCTTAGAATCACCTTAACTTTAGGATATTTTCCTTTAATCTGCCCTCAAACGATTTAGGAATTTCCAGCTAACACACTCATATACAAGTATCAAGTTCAAATAAACATGGATATTGATAAAATCTCAAATGGTTAACAAATGATCACACACCACAAGGTGAATTGAATGTTTGGCAAGGTAGTTGTGCTCAAAATCAAACAAAATTCCTTGATCACTTTTATGCATTAATACAATCAACAAAACAAAAGATTTTGACTCTGTCCCGCTGCTCTTCGTAAAGAAATAACCGCTTCTAGATTCGACATATCTAAGGAGAAGCAATATTTCTAAGTCCCTAGATCGCCCCGACAACGTTATTTGAACTTCGGTCACTTTTCTTGCTTAGCCTGTAATATGGCCAATCGACTAGCTCCAACTTGTTTGCTCCTTCAATCGATGGTTCATTTTCACACACTAGTCTCGTGTTTGTTCCTTCTCACTTCCTAGTCGATTTGGTCGATTCTCCGCTCATCTTCTTCGTCGATGCAATTTTTCCGACATTTCTAACTTGGTTTTATAAAGTTCACTAACTAAACTATATTCGCTTAGAATCACCCTTAACTTGTAGGATATTTTCCTTTAATCTGCCTCAAACGATTTAGGAATTTCCGCTAACACACTCATATACAAGTATCAAGTTCAAATAAACATGGATATTGATAAAATCTCAAATGGGTTAACAAATGATCACACACACAAGGTGAATTGAATGTTTGGCAAGGTAGTGCTCAAAATCAAACAAAATTCCTTGATCACTTTTTGCATTAATACAATCAACAAAAACAAAAGATTTTGACTCGTCCCGCTGTTTCGTAAAGAAATAACCGCTTCTAGATTCGACATATCTAAGGAGAAGCAATATTTCTAAGTCCCTAGATCGCCCTCGACAACGTTATTTGAACTTCGGTCACTTTTCTTGCTTAGCCTGTAATATGGCCAATCGACTAGCTCCAACTTGTTTGCTCCTTCAATCGATGCGGTTCATTTTCACACACTAGTCTCGTGTTTGTTCCTTCTCACTTCCTAGTCGATTTGGTCGATTCTCCGCTCATCTTCTTCGTCGATGCAATTTTTCCGACATTTCTAACTTGGTTTTATAAAGTTCACTAACTAAACTATATTCGCTTAGAATCACCCTTAACTTGTAGGATATTTTCCTTTAATCTGCCTCAAACGATTTAGGAATTTCAGCTAACACACTCATATACAAGTATCAAGTTCAAATAAACATGGATATTGATAAAATCTCAAATGGGTTAACAAATGATCACACACTCACAAGGTGAATTGAATGTTTGGCAAGGTAGTTGTGCTCAAAATCAAACAAAATTCCTTGATCACTTTTTGCATTAATACAATCAACAAAACAAAAGATTTTTGACTCGTCCCGCTGTCTTCGTAAAGAAATAACCGCTCTAGATTCGACATATCTAAGGAGAAGCAATATTTCTAAGTCCCTAGATCGCCCCGACAACGTTATTTGAACTTCGGTCACTTTTCTTGCTTAGCCCGTAATATGGCCAATCGACTAGCTCCAACTTGTTTGCTCCTTCAATCGATGCGGTTCATTTTCTACACACTAGTCTCGTGTTTGTTCCTTCACTTCCTAGTCGATTTGGTCGATTCTCCGCTCATCTTCTTCGACAATTTTTCCGACATTTCTAACTTGGTTTTATAAAGTTCACTAACGAAACTATATTCGCTTAGAATCACCCTTAACTTTAGGATATTTTCCTTTAATCGCCCTCAAACGATTTAGGAATTTCCGCTAACACACTCATATACAAGTATCAAGTTCAAATAAACATGGATATTGATAAATCTCAAATGGGTTAACAAATGATCACACACTCACAAGGTGAATTGAATGTTTGGCAAGGTAGTTGTGCTCAAAATCAAACAAAATTCCTTGATCACTTTTATGCATTAATACAATCAACAAAAACAAAAGATTTTTGACTCGTCCTCTGTTCTTCGTAAAGAAATAACCGCTCTAGATTCGACATATCTAAGGAGAAGCAATATTTCTAAGTCCCCTAGATCGCGCCTCGACAACGTTATTTGAACTTCGTCACTTTTCTTGCTTAGCTGTAATACGGCCAATCGACTAGCTCCAACTTGTTTGCTCCTTCAATCGATGCGGTTCATTTTCTACACACTAGTCTCGTGTTTGTTCCTTCCTCACTCCTAGTCGATTTGGTCGATTCTCCGCTCATCTTCTTTGTCGATGCAATTTTTCCGACATTTCTAACTTGGTTTTATAAAGTTCACTAACGAAACTATATTCGCTTAGAATCACCTTAACTTTTAGGATATTTTCCTTTAATCGCCTCAAACGATTTAGGAATTTCCAGCTAACACACTCATATACAAGTATCAAGTTCAAATGAACATGGATATTGATAAAATCTCAAATGGGTTAACAAATGATCACACACTCACAAGCTGAATTGAATGTTTGGCAAGGTAGTTGTGCTCAAAATCAAACAAAATTCCTTGATCACTTTTTTGCATTAATACAATCAACAAAAACAAAAGATTTTTGACTCGTCTCATTGCTCTTCGTAAAGAAATAACCGCTTCTAGATTCGACATATCTAAGGAGAAGCAATATTTCTAAGTCCTAGACGCGCCCGAAACGTTATTTGAACTTCGGTCACTTTTCTTGCTTAGCCCGTAACATGGCCAATCGACTAGCTCCAACTTGTTTGCTCCTTCAATCGATGCGGTTCATTTTCTACACACTAGTCTCGTGTTTGTTCCTTCTCACTTCCTAGTCGATTTGGTCGATTCTCTGGCTCATCTTCTTCGTCGATGCAATTTTTCTGACATTTCTAACTTGGTTTTATAAAGTTCACTAACTAAACTATATTCGCTTAGAATCACCCTTAACTTGTAGGATATTTTCCTTTAATCGCCTCAAACGATTTAGGAATTTCCAGCTAACACACTCATATACAAGTATCAAGTTCAAATAAACACGGATATTGATAAAATCTCAAATGGGTTAACAAATGATCACACACTCACAGGCTGAATTGAATGTTTGGCAAGGTAGTTGTGCTCAAAATCAAACAAAATTCCTTGATCACTTTTTTGCATTAATACAATCAACAAAAAACAAAAGATTTTTGACTCTGTCCCGCTCGTTCTTCAGAAAGAAATAACCGCTTCTAGATTCGACATATCTAAGGAGAAGCAATATTTCTAAGTCCCTAGACCGCCCCGACAACGTTATTTGAACTTCGGTCACTTTTCTTGCTTAGCCCGTAACATGGCCAATCGACTAGCTCCAACTTGTTTGCTCCTTCAATCGATGCGGTTCATTTTCTACACACTAGTCTCGTGTTTGTTCCTTCTCACTTCCTAGTCGATTTGGTCGATTCTCCGCTCATCTTCTTCGCTCGATGCAATTTTTCCGACATTTCTAACTTGGTTTTATAAAGTTCACTAACGAAACTATATTCGCTTAGAATCACCTTAACTTTAGGATATTTTCCTTTAATCGCCCTCAAACGATTTAGGAATTTCCGCTAACACACTCATATACAAGTATCAAGTTCAAATAAACATGGATATTGATAAAATCTCAAATGGGTTAACAAATGATCACACACTCACAAGCTGAATTGAATGTTTGGCAAGGTAGTTGTGCTCAAAATCAAACAAAATTCCTTGATCACTTTTTGGCATTAATACAATCAACAAAAACAAAAGATTTTGACTCGTCCCGCTGTTCTTCGAAGAAATAACCGCTTCTAGATTCGACATATCTAAGGAGAAGCAATATTTCTAAGTCCCTAGATCATGCCTCGACAACGTTATTTGAACTTCGGTCACTTTTCTTGCTTAGCCCGTAACATGGCCAATCGACTAGCTCCAACTTGTTTGCTCCTTCAATCGATGCGGTTCATTTTCTACACACTAGTCTCGTGTTTGTTCCTTCTCACTTCCTAGTCGATTTGGTCGATTCTCTGGCTCATCTTCTTCGTCGATGCAATTTTTCTGACATTTCTAACTTGGTTTTATAAAGTTCACTAACGAAACTATATTCGCTTAGAATCACCCTTAACTTTTAGGATATTTTCCTTTAATCTGCCCTCAAACGATTTAGGAATTTCCAGTTAACACACTCATATACAAGTATCAAGTTCAAATAAACATGGATATTGATAAAATCTCAAATGGGTTAACAAATGATCACACACTCACAAGGTGAATTGAATGTTTGGCAAGGTAGTTGTGCTCAAAATCAAACAAAATTCCTTGATCACTTTTATGCATTAATACAATCAACAAAAACAAAAGATTTTTGACTCGTCCGCTGTTCTTCGTAAAGAAATAACCGCTTCTAGATTCGACATATCTAAGGAGAAGCAATATTTCTAAGTCCCTAGATCTGCGCCTCGATAAGTTATTTGAACTTCGGTCACTTTTCTTGCTTAGCCCGAATATGGCCAATCGACTAGCTCCAACTTGTTTGCTCCTTCAATCGATGCGGTTCATTTTCTACACACTAGTCTCGTGTTTGTTCCTTCTCACTTCCTAGTCGATTTGGTCGATTCTCTGGCTCATCTTCTTCGTCGATGCAATTTTTCCGACATTTCTAACTTGGTTTTATAAAGTTCACTAACGAAACTATATTCGCTTAGAATCAGCCCTTAACTTTAGGATATTTTCCTTTAATCTGCCCTCAAACGATTTAGGAATTTCCAGCTAACACACTCATATACAAGTATCAAGTTCAAATAAACATGGATATTGATAAAATCTCAAATGGGTTAACAAATGATCACACACTCACAAGGTGAATTGAATGTTTGGCAAGGTAGTTGTGCTCAAAATCAAACAAAATTCCTTGATCACTTTTTGCATTAATACAATCAACAAAAACAAAAGATTTTTGACTGTCCCGCTGTTCTTCGAAAGAAATAACCGCTTCTAGATTCGACATATCTAAGGAGAAGCAATATTTCTAAGTCCCTAGATCGCTACCGACAACGTTATTTGAACTTCGTCACTTTTCTTGCTTAGCCTGTAATATGGCCAATCGACTAGCTCCAACTTGTTTGCTCCTTCAATCGATGCGGTTCATTTTCTACACACTAGTCTCGTGTTTGTTCCTTCACTTCGGTCGATTTGGTCGATTCTCCGCTCATCTTCTTCGTCGACGATTTTTCCGACATTTCTAACTTGGTTTTATAAAGTTCACTAACGAAACTATATTCGCTTAGAATCACCTTAACTTGTAGGATATTTTCCTTTAATCGCCCTCAAACGATTTAGGAATTTCCGCTAACACACTCATATACAAGTATCAAGTTCAAATAAACATGGATATTGATAAAATCTCAAATGGGTTAACAAATGATCACACACTCACAAGGTGAATTGAATGTTTGGCAAGGTAGTTGTGCTCAAAATCAAACAAAATTCCTTGATCACTTTTATGCATTAATACAATCAACAAAAAACAAAAGATTTTTGACTCTGTCCCGCTCGTTCTTCAGAAAGAAATAACCGCTTCTAGATTCGACATATCTAAGGAGAAGCAATATTTCTAAGTCCCTAGATCATACCGACAACGTTATTTGAACTTCGGTCACTTTTCTTGCTTAGCCTGAATATGGCCAATCGACTAGCTCCAACTTGTTTGCTCCTTCAATCGATGCGGTTCATTTTCTACACACTAGTCTCGTGTTTGTTCCTTCTCACTTCCTAGTCGATTTGGTCGATTCTCTGGCTCATCTTCTTCGTCGATGCAATTTTTCTGACATTTCTAACTTGGTTTTATAAAGTTCACTAACGAAACTATATTCGCTTAGAATCACCCTTAACTTGTAGGATATTTTCCTTTAATCTGCCCTCAAACGATTTAGGAATTTCCGCTAACACACTCATATACAAGTATCAAGTTCAAATAAACATGGATATTGATAAAATCTCAAATGGGTTAACAAATGATCACACACTCACAAGGTGAATTGAATGTTTGGCAAGGTAGTTGTGCTCAAAATCAAACAAAATTCCTTGATCACTTTTTTGCATTAATACAATCAACAAAAAACAAAAGATTTTGACTGTCTCCTGCTCTTCGTAAAGAAATAACCGCTTCTAGATTCGACATATCTAAGGAGAAGCAATATTTCTAAGTCCCTAGATCGCCCGACAACGTTATTTGAACTTCGGTCACTTTTCTTGCTTAGCCCGTAACATGGCCAATCGACTAGCTCCAACTTGTTTGCTCCTTCAATCGATGCGGTTCATTTTCTACACACTAGTCTCGTGTTTGTTCCTTCTCACTTCCTGGTCGATTTGGTCGATTCTCTGGCTCATCTTCTTCGTCGATGATTTTTCCGACATTTCTAACTTGGTTTTATAAAGTTCACTAACTAAACTATATTCGCTTAGAATCACCTTAACTTTGTAGGATATTTTCCTTTAATCAGTGCCCTCAAACGTATTTAGGAATTTCCAGTTAACACACTCATATACAAGTATCAAGTTCAAATAAACATGGATATTGATAAAATCTCAAATGGGTTAACAAATGATCACACACTCACAAGGTGAATTGAATGTTTGGCAAGGTAGTTGTGCTCAAAATCAAACAAAATTCCTTGATCACTTTTTGCATTAATACAATCAACAAAAACAAAAGATTTTTGACTCGTCCTTGTTCTTCGTAAAGAAATAACCGCTTCTAGATTCGACATATCTAAGGAGAAGCAATATTTCTAAGTCCCCTAGATCTACCGACAACGTTATTTGAACTTCGGTCACTTTTCTTGCTTAGCCTGTAATATGGCCAATCGACTAGCTCCAACTTGTTTGCTCCTTCAATCGACGTGTTCATTTTCTACACACTAGTCTCGTGTTTGTTCCTTCCTTCCTAGTCGATTTGGTCGATTCTCCGCTCATCTTCGTCGATGCAATTTTTCCGACATTTCTAACTTGGTTTTATAAAGTTCACTAACTAAACTATATTCGCTTAGAATCACCTTAACTTTTAGGATATTTTCCTTTAATCTGCCCTCAAACGATTTAGGAATTTCCGCTAACACTCATATACAAGTATCAAGTTCAAATAAACATGGATATTGATAAAATCTCAAATGGGTTAACAAATGATCACACACTCACAAGGTGAATTGAATGTTTGGTAGTAGTGCTCAAAATCAAACAAAATTCCTTGATCACTTTTATGCATTAATACAATCAACAAAAACAAAAGATTTTTGACTCGTCCCGCTGTTCTTCGTAAAGAAATAACCGCTTCTAGATTCGACATATCTAAGGAGAAGCAATATTTTCTAAGTCCCTAGATCGCTACCGACAACGTTATTTGAACTTCGGTCACTTTTCTTGCTTAGCCCTGAATATGGCCAATCGACTAGCTCCAACTTGTTTGCTCCTTCAATCGATGCGTTCATTTTCTACACACTAGTCTTGTGTTCGTTCCTTCCTCGCCTGGTCGATTTGGTCGATTCTCCGCTCATCTTCTTTGTCGACGATTTTTCCGAAATTTCTAACTTGGTTTTATAAAGTTCACTAACTAAACTATATTCGCTTAGAATCACCCTTAACTTTTAGGATATTTTCTTTAATCGCCCTCAAACGATTTAGGAATTTCCAGCTAACACACTCATATACAAGTATCAAGTTCAAATAAACACGGATATTGATAAAATCTCAAATGGGTTAACAAATGATCACACACTCACAAGGTGAATTGAATGTTTGGCAAGGTAGTGTGCTCAAAATCAAACAAAATTCCTTGATCACTTTTATGCATTAATACAATCAACAAAACAAAAGATTTTTGACTCGTCCCGCTGTTTTCGTAAAGAAATAACCGCTTCTAGATTCGACATATCTAAGGAGAAGCAATATTTCTAAGTCCCTAGACGCGCCTCGACGTTATTTGAACTTCGGTCACTTTTCTTGCTTAGCCTGTAATATGGCCAATCGACTAGCTCCAACTTGTTTGCTCCTTCAATCGATGCGGTTCATTTTCACACACTAGTCTCGTGTTTGTTCCTTCTCACTTCCTAGTCGATTTGGTCGATTCTCCGCTCATCTTCTTCTGTCGATGCAATTTTTCCGACATTTCTAACTTGGTTTTATAAAGTTCACTAACGAAACTATATTCGCTTAGAATCACCTTAACTTGTAGGATATTTTCCTTTAATCTGCCCTCAAACGATTTAGGAATTTCCAGCTAACACACTCATATACAAGTATCAAGTTCAAATAAACATGGATATTGATAAAATCTCAAATGGGTTAACAAATGATCACACACTCACAAGGTGAATTGAATGTTTGGCAAGGTAGTTGTGCTCAAAATCAAACAAAATTCCTTGATCACTTTTTGCATTAATACAATCAACAAAAACAAAAGATTTTTGACTCGTCCGCTGTTCTTCGAAAGAAATAACCGCTTCTAGATCTCGACATATCTAAGGAGAAGCAATATTTCTAAGTCCCTAGATCGCTACCGACAACGTTATTTGAACTTCGGTCACTTTTCTTGCTTAGCCTGTAATATGGCCAATCGACTAGCTCCAACTTGTTTGCTCCTTCAATCGATGCGGTTCATTTTCTACACACTAGTCTTGTGTTCGTCCTTCTCACTTCCTAGTCGATTTGGTCGATTCTCCGCTCATCTTCTTTGTCGATGCATTTTTCCGACATTTCTAACTTGGTTTTATAAAGTTCACTAACTAAACTATATCGCTTAGAATCACCCTTAACTTTTAGGATATTTTCCTTTAATCGCGCCTCAAACGATTTAGGAATTTCCAGCTAACACACTCATACAAGTATCAAGTTCAAATAAACATGGATATTGATAAAATCTCAAATGGGTTAACAAATGATCACACACTCACAAGGTGAATTGAATGTTTGGCAAGGTAGTTGTGCTCAAAATCAAACAAAATTCCTTGATCACTTTTATGCATTAATACAATCAACAAAAACAAAAGATTTTTGACTCGTCCGCTGTTCTTCGAAAGAAATAACCGCTTCTAGATTCGACATATCTAAGGAGAAGCAATATTTCTAAGTCCCCAGATCGCTACCGACAAAGTTATTTGAACTTCGTCACTTTTCTTGCTTAGCCCGTAATATGGCCAATCGACTAGCTCCAACTTGTTTGCTCCTTCAATCGATGCGGTTCATTTTCACACACTAGTCTCGTGTTTGTTCCTCACTTCCTAGTCGATTTGGTCGATTCTCCGCTCATCTTCTTCGTCGATGCAATTTTTCCGACATTTCTAACTTGGTTTTATAAAGTTCACTAACGAAACTATATTCGCTTAGAATCACCTTAACTTTTAGGATATTTTCCTTTAATCGCCCTCAAACGATTTAGGAATTTCCAGCTAACACACTATATACAAGTATCAAGTTCAAATAAACATGGATATTGATAAAATCTCAAATGGGTTAACAAATGATCACACACTCACAAGGTGAATTGAATGTTTGGCAAGGTAGTTGTGCTCAAAATCAAACAAAATTCCTTGATCACTTTTTGCATTAATACAATCAACAAAAACAAAAGATTTTGACTGTCCCGCTGTTCTTCGTAAAGAAATAACCGCTTCTAGATTCGACATATCTAAGGAGAAGCAATATTTCTAAGTCCCCTAGATCACCGACAACGTTATTTGAACTTCGGTCACTTTTCTTGCTTAGCCGTGAATATGGCCAATCGACTAGCTCCAACTTGTTTGCTCCTTCAATCGATGTGTTCATTTTCTACACACTAGTCTCGTGTTTGTTCCTTCTCACTTCCTAGTCGATTTGGTCGATTCTCCGCTCATCTTCTTCGTCGATGCAATTTTTCCGACATTTCTAACTTGGTTTTATAAAGTTCACTAACTAAACTATATTCGCTTAGAATCACCCTTAACTTGTAGGATATTTTCCTTTAATCTGCCCTCAAACGATTTAGGAATTTCCGCTAACACACTCATATACAAGTATCAAGTTCAAATAAACATGGATATTGATAAAATCTCAAATGGGTTAACAAATGATCACACACTCACAAGGTGAATTGAATGTTTGGCAAGGTAGTTGTGCTCAAAATCAAACAAAATTCCTTGATCACTTTTTGCATTAATACAATCAACAAAAACAAAAGATTTTTGACTCGTCCGCTGTTCTTCGTAAAGAAATAACCGCTTCTAGATTCGACATATCTAAGGAGAAGCAATATTTCTAAGTCCCTAGATCGCGACAAACAAGTTATTTGAACTTCGGTCACTTTTCTTGCTTAGCCTGTAATATGGCCAATCGACTAGCTCCAACTTGTTTGCTCCTTCAATCGATGCGGTTCATTTTCTACACACTAGTCTCGTGTTTGTTCCTTCCACTTCCTAGTCGATTTGGTCGATTCTCCGCTCATCTTCTTCGCCGATGCAATTTTTCCGACATTTCTAACTTGGTTTTATAAAGTTCACTAACGAAACTATATTCGCTTAGAATCACCTTAACTTTTAGGATATTTTCCTTTAATCGCCTCAAACGATTTAGGAATTTCCAGCTAACACACTCATATACAAGTATCAAGTTCAAATAAACATGGATATTGATAAAATCTCAAATGGGTTAACAAATGATCACACACTCACAAGGTGAATTGAATGTTTGGCAAGGTAGTTGTGCTCAAAATCAAACAAAATTCCTTGATCACTTTTTGCATTAATACAATCAACAAAAACAAAAGATTTTGACTCGTCTCCGCTGTTTCGTAAAGAAATAACCGCTCTAGATTCGATATATCTAAGGAGAAGCAATATTTCTAAGTCCCTAGACTCGCCCTCGACAACGTTATTTGAACTTCGGTCACTTTTCTTGCTTAGCCTGAATACGGCCAATCGACTAGCTCCAACTTGTTTGCTCCTTCAATCGATGCGTTCATTTTCTACACACTAGTCTTGTTTGTTCCTTCCTCACTTCCTAGTCGATTTGGTCGATTCTCCGCTCATCTTCTTCGTCGATGCAATTTTTCCGACATTTCTAACTTGGTTTTATAAAGTTCACTAACTAAACTATATTCGCTTAGAATCACCCTTAACTTTTAGGATATTTTCCTTTAATCGGCCTCAAACGATTTAGGAATTTCCAGCTAATACACTCATATACAAGTATCAAGTTCAAATAAACATGGATATTGATAAAATCTCAAATGGGTTAACAAATGATCACACACTCACAAGGTGAATTGAATGTTTGGCAAGGTAGTTGTGCTCAAAATCAAACAAAATTCCTTGATCACTTTTATGCATTAATACAATCAACAAAAAACAAAAGATTTTTGACTCTTCCATTGCTCTTCGTAAAGAAATAACCGCTTCTAGATTCGACATATCTAAGGAGAAGCAATATTTCTAAGTCCCTAGACGCGCCTCGACAACGTTATTTGAACTTCGGTCACTTTTCTTGCTTAGCCCGTAACATGGCCAATCGACTAGCTCCAACTTGTTTGCTCCTTCAGTCGATGCGGTTCATTTTCTACACACTAGTCTCGTGTTCGTTCCTTCTGACTGCCTGGTCGATTTGGTCGATTCTCTGGCTCATCTTCTTTGTCGATGCAATTTTTCTGACATTTCTAACTTGGTTTTATAAAGTTCACTAACGAAACTATATTCGCTTAGAATCACCTTAACTTTTAGGATATTTTCCTTTAATCGCTGCCCTCAAACGATTTAGGAATTTCCGCTAACACACTCATATACAAGTATCAAGTTCAAATAAACATGGATATTGATAAAATCTCAAATGGGTTAACAAATGATCACACACTCACAAGGTGAATTGAATGTTTGGCAAGGTAGTTGTGCTCAAAATCAAACAAAATTCCTTGATCACTTTTATGCATTAATACAATCAACAAAAAACAAAAGATTTTGACTCGTCCCGCTGCTCTTCGAAGAAATAACCGCTTCTAGATTCGACATATCTAAGGAGAAGCAATATTTCTAAGTCCCTAGATCGCGCCGACAACGTTATTTGAACTTCGGTCACTTTTCTTGCTTAGCCCGTAACATGGCCAATCGACTAGCTCCAACTTGTTTGCTCCTTCAATCGATGCGGTTCATTTTCTACACACTAGTCTCGTGTTTGTTCCTTCTCACTTCCTAGTTGATTTGGTCGATTCTCTGGCTCATCTTCTTCGTCGATGCAATTTTTCTGACATTTCTAACTTGGTTTTATAAAGTTCACTAACGAAACTATATTCGTTTAGAATCATCCCTTAACTTGTAGGGATATTTTCCTTTAATCTGCCTCAAACGATTTAGGAATTTCCGCTAACACACTCATATACAAGTATCAAGTTCAAATAAACATGGATATTGATAAAATCTCAAATGGGTTAACAAATGATCACACACTCACAAGGTGAATTGAATGTTTGGCAAGGTAGTTGTGCTCAAAATCAAACAAAATTCCTTGATCACTTTTTGCATTAATACAATCAACAAAAAACAAAAGATTTTTGACTCGTCTCATTGCTCTTCGTAAAGAAATAACCGCTTCTAGATTCGATATATCTAAGGAGAAGCAATATTTTCTAAGTCCCCTAGATCGCTACCGACAACGTTATTTGAACTTCGTCACTTTTCTTGCTTAGCCCGTAATATGGCCAATCGACTAGCTCCAACTTGTTTGCTCCTTCAATCGATGTTCATTTTCTACACACTAGTCTTGTGTTCGTTCCTTTCCTTCCTGGTCGATTTGGTCGATTCTCCGCTCATCTTCTTCGTCGACGATTTTTCCGACATTTCTAACTTGGTTTTATAAAGTTCACTAACGAAACTATATTCGCTTAGAATCACCTTAACTTTTAGGATATTTTCCTTTAATCGCTGCCCTCAAACGATTTAGGAATTTCCGCTAACACACTCATATACAAGTATCAAGTTCAAATAAACATGGATATTGATAAAATCTCAAATGGGTTAACAAATGATCACACACTCACAAGGTGAATTGAATGTTTCAAGGTAGTTGTGCTCAAAATCAAACAAAATTCCTTGATCACTTTTATGCATTAATACAATCAACAAAAACAAAAGATTTTTGACTCGTCCGCTGTTCTTCGTAAAGAAATAACCGCTCTAGATTCGACATATCTAAGGAGAAGCAATATTTCTAAGTCCCCAGATCGCTCGATACAACGTTATTTGAACTTCGGTCACTTTTCTGCTTAGCCTGAATATGGCCAATCGACTAGCTCCAACTTGTTTGCTCCTTCAATCGATGCGGTTCATTTTCTACACACTAGTCTCGTGTTTGTTCCTTCTCACTTCCTAGTCGATTTGGTCGATTCTCCGCTCATCTTCGTCGATGCAATTTTTCCGACATTTCTAACTTGGTTTTATAAAGTTCACTAACTAAACTATATTCGCTTAGAATCACCCTTAACTTTTAGGATATTTTCTTTAATCAGCCTCAAACGATTTAGGAATTTCCAGCTAATACACTCATATACAAGTATCAAGTTCAAATAAACATGGATATTGATAAAATCAAATGGTTAACAAATGACACACTCACAAGGTGAATTGAATGTTTGGCAAGGTAGTTGTGCTCAAAATCAAACAAAATTCCTTGATCACTTTTTTGCATTAATACAATCAACAAAACAAAAGATTTTGACTCGTCTCCGTTGTTCTTCAGAAAGAAATAACCGCTTCTAGATTCGATATATCTAAGGAGAAGCAATATTTCTAAGTCCCTAGATCGCCCGACAACGTTATTTGAACTTCGGTCACTTTTCTTGCTTAGCCTGTAATATGGCCAATCGACTAGCTCCAACTTGTTTGCTCCTTCAATCGATGCGTTCATTTTCTACACACTAGTCTCGTGTTCGTTCCTTCTCACTCCTAGTCGATTTGGTCGATTCTCCGCTCATCTTCTTCGTCGATGCAATTTTTCCGACATTTCTAACTTGGTTTTATAAAGTTCACTAACGAAACTATATTCGCTTAGAATCAGCCCTTAACTTTAGGATATTTTCCTTTAATCAGGCCCTCAAACGATTTAGGAATTTCCGCTAACACACTCATATACAAGTATCAAGTTCAAATAAACATGGATATTGATAAAATCTCAAATGGGTTAACAAATGATCACACACCACAAGGTGAATTGAATGTTTGGCAAGGTAGTCATGCTCAAAATCAAACAAAATTCCTTGATCACTTTTATGCATTAATACAATCAACAAAAACAAAGATTTTGACTCGTCCCGCTCTTCTCAGAAAGAAATAACCGCTCTAGATTCGACATATCTAAGGAGAAGCAATTTAAGTCCCTAGACGCCTCGAAAAAGTTATTTGAACTTCGGTCACTTTTCTTGCTTAGCCTGTAATATGGCCAATCGACTAGCTCCAACTTGTTTGCTCCTTCAATCGATGCGTTCATTTTCTACACTAGTCTCGTGTTTGTTCCTTCCTCCTAGTCGATTTGTCGATTCTCCGCTCATCTTCGCTTGATGCAATTTTTCCATTTCTAACTTGGTTTTATAAAGTTCACTAACGAAACTATATTCGCTTAGAATCAGCCCTTAACTTGTAGGGATATTTTCCTTTAATCTGCCTCAAACGATTTAGGAATTTCCAGCTAATACACTCTATACAAGTATCAAGTTCAAATAAACATGGATATTGATAAAATCTCAAATGGGTTAACAAATGATCACACACCAAGGTGAATTGAATGTTTGGCAAGGTAGTTGTGCTCAAAATCAAACAAAATTCCTTGATCACTTTTATGCATTAATACAATCAACAAAAAACAAAAGATTTTGACTCTGTCCCGCTTGTTTCTTAGTAAAGAAATAACCGCCTAGATTCGGATATATCTAAGGAGAAGCAATATTTCTAAGTCCCC